>VFFE01009229.1:831347-893280 GCA_008921705.1 Burhinus oedicnemus
TGTTTTTTTTTTTTTTTTTTTTTTTTTTTTTGTAAGGTTTAAACTGCGGTGTGTGAAGTGCATGGAATAATTATCCTACCCTGCAGAAGATAAAAAGGAGGGCATGTGAGAGGTGAGGCCCTTGATCTTCAGTCTGATGACTCAGCTGCTCTTTCAGCAGCTGCAAAGACTTGAAAGCACTGCTCTTGTAAGTGTGGTCAGGAAGAGGGGTTTAAGTCTGAGGAGGAAGGCAAGGGTAACACACTCATTCTGATGCACTGAATGAGACGTGCTGAGACTGCTGCTAATTCTGCTGACTAATACTGTCTTGAGGTTTATCTGTGTCTTGCTGGCTAGTTGTGTAGGCTTATAACTATACATGGTTCCAAGTCTTATGCTTAGCTTTAAATTCTTTGGAACAATGGCCATTGTCTTGCTCAGAGCCTGTACAGTACATGATACACAGAAATCTATTTCATTACTAGAGCTCCAAGGTGCTACACTAATACCAATAATAATTAAAAAAAATGTATGGATAGATGGATAACAAGTTATCCATAGACGGGTATCAATATGTCCTACTCTGTTTATGCAGGCAAGGTCATGAATGTCTTTTCAGTCATCTGAAAGAATAGGCAAAGATGGAGCATCCAGTGGTATTTAGACTTCTGATTAATATTTGAAACACGCTTTGGAGGACAATGTAATTCTTGTCAGAACAGAAGAGCTTGAGGGAACATCCTGAGAACCCAAGAACATCATCTAGTTTTCAGGTGGGGATATCAGGGCAGGGACCCAGGCAGAGGTGGAGAAAATGACCTATGGGCAACTTCAAGAGCTGGGAATAGAGTTACCCTCTGCTCCAACTTACTAACTCAAGGGCTGTGCTGGCTGCTGTGGTTCTGGTGCATATGTATTCGAGACACTTGTGATTAGCACAGGGTGAAACACAGAATAACCTGGTGTTGTTTCAAGCCAGGTGCAGATCAGTGTTGTCTGGATGTGGAGCCATTGCTGTTGTAGATGTTCCTGAAAGGAGCTTGGGGTTTCATCCTGCTGCTTTCCCAGAAATCATATCCATTTACCAAGTACCGGGTAAGCAAAGATGTAATCGTACTGTATTACTTTGGCCAGTTCCACAGATAAGATCTGTTTAGAACGTGTAACACCTCTGTTAACAAATCTCTCTTCTGTGCCTTAAATGGAGAAAGCCAAAGCAGGGCAGAAAACACACTTCAAATGCGGTTGAAAATGAATCCTTGTCTTGGGTGTCTAAGGGAAATATGAAGCTGCTTGGGGAGGGGAACAAATGGTAACTGAGCATGGAACTCCATGAAGTCCGGGTGCTGTGTTGTCTGAGCTAAATCTTGTTTGTAGCTTGGAGAAGGGCAGTAGGGGAAAAAGATAAGTGTTTTAGAAAGGACATCACTAGAGCAAAAAATATTCTGAAAGTCCAGTGCATGAAATCTACGTGAGACTTGTTTTAGTGGGACATAAAATCATGGTGGATGAGAAATTTAAGAGCTTTTGGAGACTTAGCTGGATGCCCTATGAACTCCAAGCACAAAAAGTAAATAATGTGCAGAGGCTCTGCCTGTCTGTATTTGAATTTTGTCGTCTCTAACCTTCCAAGTTGCAGCTCTGCTCTTTAACCAGTTGGAATTTAAATGTGTTATTACAGTAGCGTCTTTGTTGGAGATAGACCGTGACTCATGCTCATTAAGGCTACAGATGTCTGCTCAGATTAAGTATTTCAAAAGCTTTTTCTCTGATGAACTGTGAAAAGCCAGGCTTGAGCAGAGGATTGCAAAAGATAAAATAATAGCTACTCATCCCTGTGTCTGGCAGACTTAATGCAGTTACTCTCAGATCTTTTTAAAAACTTTGAGACAGCAAATTTGTTCACAGTCAATAAGATAGCCCTCTGAGCACAACCCGTTATGTTTCCTTTATCAGTCTTTTCCTAAATTATTCACAAAGCTTTTTACATTCCAAAAATCTCTAATCTGCGAATTCAGCATTTCCCAGGTAATAAGGTTTAATAAGCATAAGTGGCATTGATAAACTGTTTATGTGTGGCGTGATTAGAAAACAGATCTTCTTAAGGAAGGGAAAAAAAGGCACAAAAGAATAAATACTCCCATGAATTTAAGATAAATCAGCTTGCCCGCTCACATTTTTTGTGAATTTGCATTTAATAGCAGAGCAGACAGAACTTTTTAAATCTGCCTGCATAATACCTGCTTTTTCTGGGAGAAGATGACTGAATTATCAAGAATATCAGTTCAATGACTTCTGTGATGTGTAAACATTTGCTCAAAGTTACTAGAGCAGAACTAAAGAGTTGTGGCTTTTTCTTTCTAAAGTAGTCGTGCATGTCCAGCTAAGATTTTTCAGGTGTTCTTATATCTTGCCTTCTCCCTGTTACAATGTGCACAAAATGGATAGAGGTTCACTGGGCAGTCTCAGCTAGATACCCAGTCATTCCCTTCCATGCCTCTGTGTACTCATCCAGCTCTACAAAAAAACAGGGTGTTACCAAGGAATTGCCAAAAAGTTATTCATTTCAACATGATCAGATATATACTAAGATGAAGAAAAAACTTCATGTAAAAGTCTCTTGTATGCAAAACTCTCATAGTTCTGCTACTTTTGTTTTAGCTGTGCTATAGAGCAGTTTTCTTGCCAGAGCGGTATTTTGGAAGACCATTAAAGGCAGTTAATTTCTTTTCCTTGAATGGGAAGTGCCCTCTCTAGGGCTACAAGCCAAGCAGATCGGCTCAGGTAACGTTACTTTCATCTTTTGCAGGTTTGGATTTACTAACTTTGCTAGAAAAGGGAGCTTGGATGCAGGTTGTTCTTTCTTGGTTTAAACCACACCACAGCAGAAGCGGAATACCACTGGACTTCACTTGTGAGCGTGTTTTGCTAAGGGACCTTAAGATGGCATCTTCTTGGCCCAGAAAACCCACCTGTAAGGCAAGAATAAGGTTGTTATGGTGGTGGAAGAAGACTGTGTTTCGATGCCAGCTGAATCTTCCTAGGCAGAACTCCGTCTCAGAGATATGGTGCGGTCTATGCCTGTTCCTATATAGGTATAAAGTCTATGCATGTTTAGGAGCTGGATTATTTGCATGGGGAGAAAGAGTGTCTCCATGCAAAGTACTCAGCACTGCCCAGGGCACAAGAAAGAGCTCTTGTCAGATAAACCAGATTCTTTCCTCTTCACAGGGTGTATCTGTAAATCCTCAGTGCAGCTCCATGTTAGAGACACACAAGCTAGAACTAGCTGAACTGATGGAGATGCTAATTCAGATCCCAAAAGCAATGTTGCTGTATTGGACGGTTCAAAGACTGCACCAGATAGCACTATTCAAAACAGCACCTTCACGGCTATACTTCCGGTTCAGAGATCTCTACACAGACCTGTAGTCCTAGTGTAGGCATACCGTTAGATTGCTCTTGTTCTCAGAGATACAGTGAACAATACAGTGACAGCAGAAGCAACAGATCTAACAACCTGAAAAGGAATAGAGAGTTACTGGTAAACAAATGATGTTTCTTTAGCCACAGTAATCCCAAAGCTCCAAAACAGCATGTTAACTGCAAATTTACCCAAAATCTCTGCAAGATATGTGGGTTGTTGTTGTTGTATGAAAAGGATCATAAAACCAGATAAACCAGGTTTTATTTCAGGCTGTCCTAAAGCTGGTCATCAGATCCCATCTGACTTCTGACAAAATATTTTTTCTTCAGCAGTCTGGTTAATCTGTTTGGATTTATGCAGGCTTTTCATGCAAGACCTAGAAGATGCTATCCTAAACAGATGGATAACCTTAAAAATTTTGAAAAGAAGTTGATGTATAATTCACTGATCTCATTTTTCTTCCCTTTTAATAAGGTACAGATTATAAAAAGAAGGGACTGTGCTGCTGCAGAATGATCCCATGGTAACTAATTAGGTCTCATCAGGTCTGCAAAGGCATCCTCTTCTCAGTCTTAAGCCAATGCGCTGTAACCAGTGAGCCAAGTTGAGTGAAAGTCTTGTGGTATTTTACTGGGATGTCATAATATATTTACCTTCCTTGCACTGAAGAATTGCAGGTAGTGGTATTCATCCATGGATCATTCCTTGCAAATAAACTCATTGATGGTTGCATAAAAATGATCTACTTGTCACTATACTCCCTATGCTGGCCCCTGTCCGTGATATGTGACATGAATTCATTTCTCAGATGGTGAATTTAGGGAGTGTGTTAAAGAAGCCATGGCAATATGTGATGAGCTGTAATTAAAATTACTAACGCATGTAAATTCCTTTCCTCCCTTCTGCTTTGATTTACAATCTTCATGCAGACTTTGTTCACTTCACTGAGTGAGCCAGAGACCTAGTGTTGAGTGGCAACAATGATTTCTGCTTTCTCTGCAGCACAGTTGCACAGGGAAATAAGTTTAGTAAGGATCTTCACTGAGGTGTGACACTAGGTATCAAGAACACTGCGTGGCTTGCAGCTGGCCTGCAAAGCTCTGGTCTGTGGTTGTAGTGGCATCATCAGTAAAACAGATCTATTTAAGAGTGGTAGTTTTCTTAATCAGTAGCAGGACCAATAATTGTGTTCTCTTAGTTCTGGTAGAGTCTTTTCTTCCCATCTCATCCCTTCTTACTAAAATATCTATGATTTAAATGGAGATGTTTAAAGGATTAGCCATTTCATGTTGTATAATCTTACCTAACTAATGCATAAGTTATTTTTAGTGATGCTGGAAAATCTAGTTTGATGTTTAACCATGGAAATGAACTACCAAAATCAAATATTGAGAGAAATACACAAAGCATCTTGATGCAGAACAATGTGTGCTTCAGGAAAGCTCTGCCATTATGCTGGACACAGTCAGTATATGTTTCATTATTTTGTTGCTAGAGAAATTTGTTAGTGGCTCAGCTGCAATTCTGAGTGACCAAAATGAGATTTTAGTTGATAGACAAAAGAAAGGAAAATGCTATGTTAAGATGTACTGTCCCGGCCTTCTGCAGTAAGAAATGGATAGATAGTCCTCTTGTAATTGTGTGGATTTTGGAGGTCAAGGGGTTGGGTTTGTTTTGTTTGTTTTTCACTCAGCCTCTCGTTTTTCTTGAGGTAGATGAATGTTTTGTATCAGAATAGTTTTTTTTCTTTTTGAGGCTATAAGGAGTTACGGCCTACACAGAAATAGAAATTCTCCCCAAAAAAAGAAAACAGACTCAAAAACTGCCTGACCTTGTGAACAGGGGGCTGAAACGGAGTCAGAGGAACACAGTTCTGTGGTGCTGGCACTGGCCTCAAGTGCAGCAGAGTCACATCGGAGTCTTTATGCCATTTTGCTTCTCTGAGCCTCTTTCCTCCTTTGCATTTTGTTGCCTTTTATTGTGTTTTCTTGTAAGATTTGTATGCAGTTCAAGATGCCTTCAGATGTTGTCCAAAGTCATTATTCCATTACCATTTTGCTTATCTGGGCCCAGAGCCTGGGTAGGAATTCCGTCTTTTGTATTGTGACTCTGAACAAATCTGACAGTAACTTCTCTTACAATTGTCAGTAACTTTGCCAATTCCTCAGTGCCTCCTGCAAATAAAACACATACTATATGCTATCTGAAGTACCTCTTCTGATCTGTTCTTCTCCTCTCTTCTCATCATCCCTCTAATACTGCTGCTTCAGGTCGTGCTTCTACTCCTGCTTCCTGCCACTCACCATTTCCAACCATTGCCTTCAGCATTTCCATCTCAGATTGAAGCTCACTTGTGTGATCTTTCATGGCATCAGCCCAGCTCATGTTTTTCTTTTCCTCATCTTGTTCTATCCGAATCTGGTTTTTTGTTTTATTTTGGGGGTTTTGGTTTGGTTTGGTTTTACCATTCACTTCTTTCACTGCCTCTTTGCTTTCAGACTTTCGTATCTCTTACTGGTATCACATCTGCCAGGCTTACATTGCTGTTTTTGCTGTTCCAACGCCCTTTCTTCTTTCGAATTTTTTCCAGCAGGAGGTCTTCGGGTCACAAACATCCAAATAACAAACCTATACTGAGCATCTATCTATATTTTCTCCTGTCCTTATTTTAGACTGTTAAATCTGTGGAGCACAGGATGTAGTTGCTGCCTTTTTTGATAAACTATATGTAAACTTTGACTGCACTGCAACTTATCATTGAAAGTAAAGATTAGGCCTTTTACATCTCTGATTCTAGTGTGCTTTTCCAAGTACAGCTGAGGTACTGTGCTTATGCCTTGGAACTGGGTGTCTCACCTCTGGAAACTGATATGACTGATAGGTAGGGATGGGAGGGATACTCCCATGATAGTGCTCATGCTTCCTACTACATTGTGGATTTTCCTCATTCTCAGTTTGTTTCTCCTTAGTAGTTTATCTGCTGGCATTTATTGCGGGTGAGAATAGACTGAGTGATAGTCAGCCAATCTCTGATTTGTGTGCACATGCTTTTAATAAGCTAATTTTCCACAATCCAGAGAAAAAAGGAAAACTTGCTTTCGGCACACAGTGCATTAGCAGAAAACACAGCATAGGTTAAGAGCAGTTTTATATTGAAACAAATCTCAGGCTTCCTTTTCCTTTTGTCTTGCAGAGGCAGGCAGCGGCCAAGATTACGTGACCTCAGAAAATCAGCTGCTTTACTACCCTAGTATTACCTATGCTATCATTGGTAGCTCTGTCATTTTTGTACTCGTGGTGGCCTTTCTTGCCTTAGTCCTGCATCACCAACGGAAACGCAACAATCTCATGACCCTGCCAGTGCATCGACTGCAGCACCCTGTCCTGCTGTCTCGGCTGGTGGTCCTCGATCACCCGCACCACTGCAGCGTCACCTACAACGTCAACAATGGGATCCAGTACATGTCCAACCAGGCTTACCACAGGCCAGTGGACCTGGACTCTCCGCCATCCTATTCAGAGGCTGTGCTTGACCAAAGGTATGTACAGGAGCTAATTCTGTGCCCACCAAAGTTTCACGCTACTGGTTGCAGCTCTGTTAATCTGTGCTTCTGCTTCCCATTTATCCTTATTACTGCTTTTGACAGAAGTGCAGCATTGCAATTCTGTCACATGCATAGGGCCAAATTTGACCTCTTCCTGCATATGAAAAATGCAGGGTCCTCAGGTTCCCTTACTGTTACTGGTATTAATGGGATTTAAGGCAGACTTAAGTCATGCTGTCTCAGCACATGTTGTTGGTAGTAGAGATTGTGAGAATGGCAGGAGAATGCAAAGAAATGTATCACTTGTCTAGCAAGTCCTGTGCCAGTCTGAAATCAAAACATGAAAACTGAATGTGGAGTTTTGCCAAAAAACAGGTAGGTTATAGGTCATACTATTTAAAAAAAATAACCCTCATACTTGATAAATATGTAAAGGTAAGAGGTCTTCAGTTCTTGTGTAAAGAAATTGTGTAGTCCCTCTGCTCTGCACTACTTTCCCTTTACCAATAGAAGAAAAGAACAGGACTCGGAAATGGAAAGCACTGTTCTCACTTTAAGTAGATGAAAGTGCTTTGAAGTTTTATGGGTGGGTGTGCGTTGGGTTATGATGTTTTTGTAGTTATGACACTGGTTTTATTTGTAGATAATTAACCTTCATTTTAACCTCTGTCTGTGAAGTCTTTCCAAACAAAACTCCTAGGCTGACATCCTCCGTACATAAAAAGGGCATGGTATGAACTTTAATGATCCAGATTGTTCACTGTCACCCTGTCAGTATTTTTTAGCATGAACTCTGGGATCTAAGAATGATAGTGCAATCATTTACATTCCTATTCTCTGCTGCACTTGGCAGCAGCTCCCTTGTCTTAATGTTGACATTCATAATAATGATATCTTTTCATTAGTAAGGACAACTAAATGAGCAGCTGTCCAGCTTGTAATCACTTCTCTCCTGGGCTGATACAAAGCATCAGCAATTTCAGACCTAATTGCTCCCAGGACCTGTTATCAATCTGCTAAACCCTTCAGTCCCTTTACTTGCTTACTATTAGAACCAAAAAACAGTTTTCCTGAATCCAGTACTCATCTTGTTTATGCCTACTTAGCAGTTTCTCTGCAAGTGATATCATGACAGCAAAAGTTACTTGTCATGTGGAGAATTCAGTTCATTATTTATTTATAGACTGTAAGCCATTAATCTCTGTCACTTAATGGAGGTTTCCTTAGAGCTTTCTTGTGTTCACATCATTATCTATAGGTGTAAATCCACTACTTACCTTATTTCTTTTAAAGCTCTTTCTCAGGTTGTGTAAATGTTATACAGGAAAAAGTCATACCTCTTACAGCTGTCTTTGAGGGTAAGCCAAGATTTGTTGGCAGTGCATACCCATGAAAATCTGAGTGTAGGGTGTTAAGCAGGATGTATTTAGCTTTGTTGCATCTTGACCAGAAACCTTGGTGCCCAGTGGTGGTGTGGATGTTTTGGAATGACCTGAATAATGTAGGCAGATCTGTTTGAGATCTCCTGATAGATATCATCATGGAAAAGCTAAGAAATACTGTTTGTTTTTTTCATAATTGGAAAACTATGTACTTTCTTCCATACCACTGTTTTCAGTAACCTCTTACTATGTTGTGTATCTTACAGCAGACCACCTTGGTTTGACCTTCCTCCACCACCTTACTGTTCTGAATCTGAATCCCCTAATCAGCTAGATCTTCCTCCTTACCGCTCTCGGACGGGAAGCTTGGTGAGCACAGACACCCCCATGGCAGGAAGCCCACTGGGTACAGCTGGCAGTTGGACAAGAGACATCCATGACAGCATGGATGGCCACAGAACTCTTCTCGAGAGGACAGCAGATCAAAGTGACTCTCTGGTTAACCACATTGCTGAAAGAGAAGTGTAACTGCTCCAGTACTTGGGATGGGCAGGAAGGCATTTACTTTTTCAAGTCTGTATGGTTTAATCTGCTGTGGCTAATAGGTTTCAGGGGTACATGTGCCTGAATGATGACTTGATTTGAATTCAGACTAAGTTAATATTTGAATTCAGCATTTTGGGATCGTCAAAGACAGAGCTGTGAGAGTCACACCAGCTCTCCACAATATTTCTGCGAGCGAGGTCCAGTTCACGCTAGTAAGAGAAACATCAGTGCTGTGTCAAAGAACTGATGTGATATATTTCTTGGACTATTTACTGTATATGAATGTATATATGTGCATGTGTAATATATACAGATACTGCACACAAAAACTATGCCACAAGGACTCTTGTTTTCAGACTGCCTACCATCCTGTCAACATATGAGCTATTTCTTCTTTACTGCCTGGTGCCAGCTGGTGGTCATTGAAGCACATGAGAGGCAGTCTTTCTGCTTGGAGGTCTGGCGCTCAATGCTAGCCCACTGGTAGTGCTCAAATTGCAGAAAATGTCCTACTTGACCCTTCTCTTCATGGGCTGGAACATTCTCACTGTGAATGTAATTTTCAAAGTTTAAGCTTGTGAAGATGCAACAACTCTCTAACTGAGCAAACGAGGGTTTTTTCCCAGATGCTAATATCTAGGCCAAATTTGGATGGGTTTTCTCAGGAACACGACAAAGGTTGGCTTATCTGTCAGACTTCAGGGCTGAATACAGAGGCACTGAAGCCTCTCAACAAACCAGCACAAGACTTCTTTTCAAGCATGGCAAAACAACGTTACTCCATGTGTTCCTTCTTAAAAAAAACCAAACACAACAAAGAAAAAAAAAAAACAACCAAAAAAACGCCAGTTTCAGCTAAATCTTGAACACCAAAACCAACCAGAGGCAAACACCCATCACAGAAAGCTTTAGTGTGAATGACTAGTTTGTTTTATTTGTAAAATAACTGAAAGCAGGTCATGTAGTGAGAGGTGTTGGGCTTATCAGCCCTGTCTACAGTGTGTATACGTACATGCATGGATACACATGTTTAATACTATGTGTAGATATGCAAGTAGTGTATTGCATAGGTTTAGTTCTGCTGTACCAGTAGAACTCTCAAAATGTCCAAGTTTCACTTACGATATTGTCATTGTTGTTTACAGAGTTTGCTATTATTCGTGTTCATTTGGTTGAAATTCTAGCTTCTGCAGAAAACCAGGATTACTTGTGTCTGTTTTGTCCAAACTCTTGGAATGGTCTCCTGTGAAGTATGTTTCAGTGCACAGTGTTGAATCACCCATGTGAAAGCATCTCAGAGGTAAAAGTATCCAGAGTGGCAAGAGGCAAGGTAAGCTGTGAATTTAAATGCCACTGCAGTGCTCTGCTTGTGCTCAGTATACAGAAAACAATGCAGTGTCTTCCTCTTGTCCAGAAGGAAATTGGCCTTGAAAAATTATTTATATTTGTCTATCAGACACATTTCCCACTTCTTCTTCCATGTAACGAACAGTGTCATTACACAGACTTTGCTGTTTAACGGAGGTGAAGGAAGCTGACTGCCCACACCTGCTGCTTTTTTCCTCCCCACCTTTCTATGGTAACATCTTTTGCCCAAAGGTTATATGCTTAGAACCCAAGAATTTTTGAACTTGAGTGTAGGTAGGGGAATGACTTGAGTTCAGTCTCAGTTCCCACACATAGACCTGAAATTTTTTTTGTAGTATTTTTTTTCATTTCCAGCTCTGGAGTCTACTGCCATGGTATGTAAGAGGCAGGGGCCAGATGGATTTACAGGTCATTCCAGGACTGAGATGACACGGTGGGGAGCACTGGAGAATTCTAATGCTGATGGGCCTGGTTGATTTTGGAAGCAGATTAATGGCATCCTTTCGTTACAGGCTTAGGCAGCCTGTCTTGAAGTGCGTTGGCAAAGATGATCCTACGTCCTTGTAAAGCAGTGTACAAGATCAGGTCAGATTTCATCCTTGCTGGGAGCTCAAGCAATGTAATTATGCTGTCCTTCACAAAGCAGGACTTGGCTAATTAATGACTCCATCCAACTTGATAGGCAGACTGTTGTCATTGTCACATAGCAGACAGTTATTCTTTATTTTACAGGTAGGTTAAACTCAGGTACATAGCTGAATTCATAGTAAAGGCGGGTGCAGGGATGTCTCCTTTGAGCAATGGGCCGTTGTGTCCCTCTTGCCTTTCATTAAGGTTCTGCTCGGCCTCTGTAAGAGAGCTACATAATGCTGTATCAGAATTAGCCTTAACGTTTTTCTCTTGCAGTTTTTAAAACGTTCTAGTGGACTTTAAAACATATTGTTGAAGAGTTTGCAGTAGTTTCATTAGACAACTTTTTAATTTTAAAGTTGCCTAAGGCTGTATTAGTGGAACTAAATCATTGTGTCCACTGTAACTTATGTTGCAGATATCCCTCATGCAAGGGGGGACTGCATTTCAGCCTGTATTCTAAGACATCAGAGTGTGTGTAAACCAAATATTGTTTGCCTATAGTATCTGAAAAACATTGCCTTGCATTGCTAAGAAGTAGGAAAAGAGTGGACATAGCCTGCTTCTTCTGCCTTCTCTGTCAGTCACTGTCATATATGTACATATATATATATATATATAAAAAGATACTCTTTCAGGTTGTGTATATTCATGTAACTTTTGCATTAAGATAATCCATTTGGACTTTACAAAAAAAAAAAGAAGGAAAAAACATTCTAAATGGTGTGATATTTTCCCTTCCAGGTAAGGGTGTATTTATCTTTTATAGGAATCTTCTAGTTTTGAGAACATGAGTTACAAAAGGAAATTGTGCCTTTCTGTTTGAATGTCGATTTGGGAGGCTGTTAACTACACTTTTGGGTGTTGTTACACATCATTGTCTAGAGATCCAAAAAGAGAAAGAAGTCTTGTCTTCCTATTTGTAGTTACTTATGGGGACCACTGAACTTTGAGGAATACAGAAGTTCAGTATCTTGTTCCAAGAAGGCATGCTAAAACTTTAAGGGGGGTTTCATCTTATTCCAGTTTTCTGGTTTGTAGAAAAGATTTGCTAGCTGGTTTCTTTGGAAATTGCTGTAGTATCACACAGAAATTGTTTATAACATGTCACTTCTAGTAGTGTTAATGCAGCGTTATACTGCATTATTCAGTGGAATCTTTGAGAAAGCATGGTAGCAACAACCACGCTGATGAAATTAAATATTTCATTGAAAATCCTTCAGCTTGTAAGTTTGTTTATGAAGCATCACGTGGTAGGATTTCTTTTCAGTAGCTGGTAAAATTGGGATTGATCGTTCTATTGTTAGCAATTGCTCGTAAGCTTTTAGTTTGAGGTTGGTCCTCCAGGAGCTTTCCTTCATACTTAATATTTAAACAAATGGATGTTATTTCAAAGGCTTATTCTTACAAAAGTAAAACCAATTAAAGTTTTCTTGCAGAGCCGAATTCTGATTCCACATCTGTATTGAATGGTGACCACTGTAAGTAGTTCTCCTCAGCACAGGTATTAATATATTTGTTTCCAACAAAACAATTTGAAGAAGTGACTACTTGAGGTAGATGAAGGAATGTGGATTAGCCTGTTGGAAATGAGATTTGGATTATGTAAAAGTAAACAAATAAATAAATTTCAGGAGTTTTGAGTGTCTGTAACCTCTGCTGAAGTGCTGTCTATTTAAAATTAGGCCATTAGTGAATCTGCTTGATAATCTGAAGTTCCTTGTAAGGCAAATTACAATTTACCTCTCTGGTATTGTGCTAATGGAAAACTGTCAGTAATGCTTTTAAAAGAGAGCCTGTGAATAATTTTTTCAGCTCTTGTCTACAGTGACATACACGACAACACTGACTGCATTGCGACTCTTAAATAACTCTGCATTCGTTCTTCTTCTCCTTTTAAGTCAAATCAGTTTTATTTACACCACTTCACTTTGATACAGCTAATAAGGCCCTTGTGATAGATTTAGAAGCTGGGCAGAGGAAAGAGATGATGACTCTCATTTTAATTAATGCTGCAGCTTGTTAATCTTGTGCGCTTTACTTTTTAGACATCTTAGAAAAGACAATTGGTTTTAGTAGATAAGAAAAACTATTAACGATGAAAAGGATGGAGGGACACTGATTCTGAATTTAAATTTTAATGAATATTTAAAATTGTATAAATGAAGGAAGAATTTAATACTGTATTTTTAATGCGGTGATCAGATGGTAAGTGCTGTTTTTAACTGTTGTTCATTGGAACCTACTTTGCATATAATGCCTGGAACTAAAATGGCAAGACAAGTGCTCTTCCTCCAGTTCATACTAGATCTGAAGTATTTTGTATTAACACAAGTCTATATTGCACCTGTGAACTAAAATATGTGACTGCAGAAAGAATTTCAATACCGTGCTGGATTCTGCCTGAATGTATCCCAGTACAGGACTGTGGCCTTCATTTGTCCTTTTTTTTTCTGATTTGAGTGGGTTTTGTCAACTTGAAATGGAGATGTTACATAAGAGCTTTAAGGGAGGTTGTATGTTGAAACCCAGCCTTGTCTTAAACTTTTGTAAACTGGAAATCTTAAAAAGTGTATTCTGTATTCCTGAATAAAGTTGGTGTTTTAATACTGTTCACAAGTGAAGATGTCCCCTGTCTCATGAAGTCTCAGTTGTTTTAGTTTTATAGCCTGCTACACGAGGCTTCTTCCAACTTCCTTTGCATTCAGAGTTAAGTTTTGTTAAATCTTTGTGGGTTTTAAACATTTTTAAAAGTAAGTGGTATTGGAAACCCACATGTGTGTATAAAAATATACTGATACGTACATCTCTATACAAATGAAAATTGACTAATTTCATAATTTCTCATTCTCATTTTGCCATTCTGTTTGTACTATCAAAGACGAGACATCTGAAGCATTCGTGTTTTGTTGTTGTCTGCTTTGTAGCAAAGCTCTAGAGACTTCAGCAGATATTGGTGCTCTGTGCTGGTTTCTGCATACAAATTTACTGGCAGAGCTAAGAGACCTTCAGCATTAGCTTCTACCTCCCCCTTTCTACTTGCCACTTTCCCACCACTTATGTTCCTAGCACAACGTCCCTGTTTATCTCCAGGTCCACAATCCATGTGCCAGACACATGAGCCAGATTCAAGTTGAGATGCTCTGTGGAGGCTGTGCGTGTGGCTGAAGTCCCATGTCAGGGCTGTTTCCCCAGCAGATGCCTGATGCAAGCACCACCGCTATCATGGGAACCATCCAACGCTGCGAAGTCCAAACCCACTTGATGTCTGGATCATAGCCACTCATCTTCTCAAAGTACTTAATTAGAGACAGTCCAATCATTCAAAGGACTAGCATTAGGAAGTGCCCCTTATATTACGAAGTTATTTTCACAGACTAAGGAGAATGGGTTCAAGTGTTATGTCTGAATATTGCGATCTATAGAAGTATATAGAGGTTGACATATTTCACTTCCGTGACTCATTTCCACTTGCTACCTTCACAAAGGCATGTCAGTTTTATCATTATCCTGGTTAATTAAGTCACATACCCTCACCGAAATTCTCAGATGGTAATCTTTGTTTGATGCTGGCAAACTGCCCCAAAATAAATAGCTGTGGATCCAGAATTCACACTAGCAGCACAAGGGAGATGGAGCTGTTGAGGCTGCCACAATGGGCTCGCCGCAGGGGTGGGAACGCTGGGGTCTCGGAGCTGGCTTATTCAGTCATGTCCCAGCAAGAGCTATGCTTGAGAAATTTTGATTCAGAAGACAGCCGCTTATGAAAATAAATAGCATACTCTCCAGCGAAGCTCTCTGATTAATCATTTTTATTCTCTGCTTCAATTTGTTTAAAGATCTTAATTTTTACACCTTAAAAATTAAGTACGCAGTTTATTTCAGCAGTGATTTCTGAGTGCAGCATCTTTTCTTGCTGATTTGCAAGCAGGCTCCTAATCATTCAGCCTCAGTTATCTATTGGTGAGAGAACGAAGCAGCTTTTCACTTTTTTGGGAGCTGTAGTCTAAAATGATGTGCTGTTATTAATTGAAGAAAGGCACCTTCATGTGGAAATTCACTGCTTTTCTTTTCAAAGCAAAGTTGAGGGTATGCATATTGCACAAAGCAATTTGGAAAAGTACTGGATTCTCTAGGGTATTAACTTTTCTGTTTATCTGCCAAACATACTGTGAATAGGTAAACCAAAATGTGATTCTCTGCTTCCTAAAATCCCAACAGTATTCCTTACAGCCTTACCGAGGAGACCACTGCAGATGAAAAGGCAGAGCAATTTTGCAGCTGATCCCGGCCCTTAGCATTCCAGTGAGAATGAGCACAAAGTGGTTCAGTAGTGTGGTTGCTTTGGTGCTGGATCCCGTGCAGAAGACCTCTTTTCACTGAGAACTGCTTTGAGACCATTACTTGCTATATGCTTCCCAACAGCCACTGTACAGATAAGTAGGTTTTTGGAGGTTTTTTTAGTAGCTCTCACATAAGGTTAATTCCTACCAGTTACCCTGAGGTAAAAAATTTCATACTTCATTAGTTGATACTACAGCCTGTAACTCCTTCAGATTTAAATGATGGTCATTTCTCAGCACAAAAGTACAAGAGCCTTCATCTGTGTAAGAACAAAAGGAGCAATAGCTCAGCTTGCCCCAAACCAGCTCACTTCTGGAGGAGCACCCTGACAGCGTCGATTTGATTGAATGAATGACTGGTCTACTGCATTTATTTGGAATACCTGCTATTTCCTTGACAAATGTGAGTTATGTTGCAGCACGGTGATAAAGAAGTATGATGTTTTATTTGAGAGAGTAGATTTTTCTTCTGGTTTGTGCCAGAGTTATCTTAGAAAATGCTCTTCGCCCAACACTGCATCCAAAGTAGCACTAGCTTGCAGAGATGCAGGGTAAGGGAAGGACAGTCAGGTTGGCTGTTTGATACAGATACAATTCAGAGGTTTCTTAAGTGTTCCAGCTGTTATACCTGAGTAAGAAATAGTAAGTGCATTTGCAGACTAAGGAAACATATAATAATAATAATTATATTATTATAACATAATAAGGATATTTGGCTGCTCTTTTGCTAGTTTCTGTGTACTCAAATGTGATGCAAAGTCAAGAGCAAAAAGTCTCCATGCATCTGTTGCTGTATTTGTTGTTCTCCGTTGGCAGTCTGCAGAGTTAGCAGAACCAATGAATTATCCAAAGTTGATTTGGAGGGTGCTCTGCTTCAGAAATAATGGAGCTGGCTTAAATATCTGCTTTCAAGGTGTCATGTTAGATATGCTGGTTAAGACATGGGTTACATAAGATCAAATCATACCTGAGCTTCTACAGGAAAAAAACCCAACAACCCTGTGCATGTGAGAGATGCAGCGGATGTTCATTAGCAAAGCCACTCTGTAGGCGCTGGGTGCAGGTCAGGGTTGGAAATCCCTGTGCTGTGAGCCTGGGTGGAGTTGGTGCTGATGCGGCACTTGCAGTTGAAAGCAATGGCTGTTACAGTTTTGGTAGCGTGAGTTGTTCTGTCTGGTATCCGATACCTGAATTATGTGAAAATCACTCTAGACTGATTATCACCTTCCTTCAGGAAGCTAGATAGAAATCCTCTAGCTGCTTTGTTAAAGTCATGTTTCTCAAGCAACTAATCACCCTCGTTACTCTCTCTCTTCCTTTTCATCAGTTGCAGGGACGGGAGGAAGATTTGCGCTGTTTTTTAAGTGGGGACACCTGAGGCAGGGAGAGACATCAAGATGAGTTTCAGGAATAACAGAACCTGCATCTTCCAAGATCCAGCCTCCTGACCACTGGGTAGTGCTGTCTTATCCATCCATTTGTAATCTTTTAAATCCATTATTTTTGCAGATTTAAGAAAAAAAAAAAAAAAAGAAGAGGTAAGTCTGGACCTGCAGGTAACTGTTTGAAGTTCTCATCCTTTTTGCAAAAATTTGGGCAGTGATCAAAAAACAGAAACAAATACTTGAGTTCCGTATTTTCTTCTAACCTCTAGGTACTTGTTTGCCTTATTTATATTTGCAAACTTACTGAAACAGTTATCCTGTATAGCTCATTGTGTGGAGGAGCATTCTGCTCTAGAATAAGTTTCCAGGCTGGGACTTAACCCAGAGTACACATTTCTGTAGGTTTCCACAGGTTAACAAGACTGTGAATATCTCCCAGAAGTGGCTTGCTGTAAATAATGCTGGTTTAAAGATGCAAACTGCAATTACAGTGTGTGGCGGGTAGGGGCACATGTTCCTACAGGAGCTGTAGGAACACTTTGTCAGATGGCCAGCACCAACATGGTCTGCTTTATGCAATCGGGAGAGGAGGGGGAGGAAATGGGAGGGAGAAATGTCATTTTGACCCTGAGCATACAGGTAGCCCAAAGTGATGCAGGGAACTACAGAGAGAAGAGAGCGACCTGGCTGCCTTTTATGCTGGCATTTGAAAAATGAGCTCAAGGTAGTGCTTTGAAGGGTGGCTTGGTAATATTATTTTTAAAAAAAAAGTCCCGGCCCCACTTTCTTTTCTTGATATTGGTATCAAGAATGAGATGACTAACGTGTGGGGGAGAGAGTGGTTTGAAATTACTTTTGGATGGGGGGGTTTTTTTCTTCCTTTGAAAATTTAGGTGAAGTTAATTATGGAATGGCAGCAGCGTCTGATCTGAAGCGGGTGCTTTCATCTCACCTCCTGCTTTTAAAATAGCTGCGCTCTTATCTCTGCTTTGAGGAAGGGGGTGCGGGGGCGAGAGCACCCCAGTGCTCTTGCAGCCTGACGGTCATCAGATGAGTGAAATGCCTTGTGAGATCTGAGACCACTAAAGACTGCCAGCAAAGAATTTGTAAGACTACGAGCTAATTTCCCATGGTGATGATGAACGGAGGAAGAAAAAAAAAAGCTATGATCTGCAAAAGACAAATGAAAAACATAAAAAATTAATGAGCCCAATTACTTAATACTGTCCAAAATATGTCCTGTTTAAAAGAAAGTGGAAGCAGACAAGAACTTGGAGATGTGATGGGTGTTTCCCCTAATCCCCACAGGCAGCCTCAGTCACACAAACGCTGATGTTAACCCTTACCTTTGTTAATCACGCCTAAGTTGCAAGTATTAATCATTATTAAGAGCCTGCCACTATGCTGATTGCATTTTTTGCATTAATCTGACAAAGTAAGCAAAGGAGCTCTGTTTCCAGCATAGGCTGGGTGCAGCGTAGAGAAGCACTGACTGTGCACAGCAAGGTGGGCTTTGAGCACGTGCTTTGGGCTGTAAAGGGAAGGTGTGATGTGACACCGAGACAGAGGACCGAATGCAAAATCCCAGGAGGATGAGGCCCAGGCTGAGGAGGAGGAGGGAGGCAGGGAGCTGGAGAGCTAATAGCATTTCTGCCTGCTAATTGCATCAAGGCAGAAATTGCTTTCACCCTTGTTTTTTTCCTGGGGGTGTGCGTACACCATGTGCGTGATGAGATCCCAGCTAGCATTAGAGCTGAAATCAATACTGCTGTGTCAGGGTGGGCCTCCATTAAGCTGCTGGATAATGAGGCTTATAACCCCTGTGCAGAGTTTAATTCTGCTGCATGGTGTGCCGGGTAGCACCAGCAGCTTCAGGGGTTATCCGTTATTTCTCAGTGCCATGAACTTGCCTGCACAGGCACACCTGAGGGTTTCACGTTCTTTTGAAGAAACAGGCACTTACTTCAGTGGAAGCAGAGTCTGATCTGAGCTTCTACAATCACCTGTAGCCAGTGGTTCATCTCTTGTCCTGCTGAGCTGTGCTGAGTGGACTTTGATGGTGGCTCTCCTACTTCTGAAGTAAGAGAGCCTTTAAGGAATTAATCATTCCTAGGATTTTTATTTTTCAGGTCACTGAGGCTAGATCCATGTGAGGGGAGATCTTGGATTGCTAGATATGCTCAAGATGAGGGCTTTGGACCTTAGCCCTCTTCCCGTGACTGAGGATGGTAGCTAAGCCTGCAGGGCAGCCCCAGGAGTAAGTCTGTCTGAAAGCCATTAAGCTCACATTATGGGATTCAAGCATCTCCTTGAACAGAAGCAACACAGTTCGTCTTTACCAAATGGACTGTGACAGGTCCAAAGGCAAAGCGGGGGAAATGAAGGTGAGAGAGGGATAAGAACATGAAGTGTCATCTGGAAACAAGCTTGTGCTGTACTCTTTGAAGCATGTCTGACTTCACGCTGTCAGCCAAGCAGGGACCTACGAAGGATCCCTAAGGCTATATGGGAGACTTTCCCCCACCACTCTCGGCTGCTAGAAAAACGCCACTGGGTCTGTCTGCCCTCATCTCTGTTCAGTCTGAGAGTTTATGCCCTGAAGAATTTCTTGTTTTATTTGTGCCTGTGGTTAGATCTCTCTGTCAGCTTCATGTTACGTGTCCCTTTGTTGTGGTGCTTCTGTGTGTGCTCAGTCTGAGGACTGCCTTCTGCCCTTGCTTTCTTTTCAGCTTACATGACTGCTTTACGGTGCCCTGCTGATGGAAGGTAATTCAAGCAATTAAAGGCCATCTCTGAACTTCTCTGGGATATTTTCACAGACAGTTTTGCCCCAAAGCTTGCTGGCATGGAGCAGGTCTGGATGCACTGCTGCGACTTGACCAGCTGCTTGGATCTCCACCCACTGTCTTTAGGCGGCCAGTGGGAAGGGATGAGTAAGTGTCCCTCTTCTGAGGCGGTAGGTTGGAGAAGACTCTCCCTAGCAGTACACCAGCAATGGCTTGGTAACACCAGACATCGCTGGCATCTGAGGCACCACTTACCTTTTTCTGATGCAGTCATATTTTCAGTCAGCAGCCTGTGCAGATAGAAGTGGTAGGATACTTCTGTGTAAGCGGGACCCTGGATTCAGGCAGATTAGCAGTGCATGAGTTACGATGTGTTTGTGTTTTTCAAGTGTCTTGTTCTTTTCAGTTGGAAGTTACAGCTTCAGCTAGTCTGGTGAGTCTAGGAGTCACAACTTAAGGAAGAACCTTTCAAATCCAGGATCTAAACCAATAAAACATCTGGGATGGTTACTGCTGAGTTAACAGCCCAGTGAAAGAACAAATCACTGCGTGACCCTTCATGCTTCTAGTCTGCCTGATCTCCATTTTCCCCCTGCAGCCAAGCTACTGTCGTCACATGCATCACATACCATGCAATATAATCAAATGCAATGCAACAGTCTCCTTTTCCTTCTCCAGCTGGGCTTATTTTTCATCCTGTGCCACAGAACAAGGGTGACGTGCAGACGTGAAGCTGAATTCATTGCCCCCCCTCTGGTTCAGCAAGAAATAACTCAGATTTTTTCCTAGATCAATGAGTTGCCATTGTGTCCCAATACCCTTGCACTCCCTGGCAGAGACATGAAAAATGATCCTTTGTCTTCCATGTGGCACTGACGCTGTGGGTGACAAATGCTCCCCTTCTTTTGCCTGCTTATTTTATGGCATTGTGCATTTTTCTAGATAAGCTGTGTAGCAGCCTTCTCGTTAATCAAATGTGTTGCTGGCCTGTGAACTGCTGGCCTAGAGCAATCTCTGTTAGATTTGACCCCACTGAAGGCAGGGTAGAAGGGGCTGGTGGTTCTGGGGGGACTGGGCATTGTGTCCACTAATATCACGGTTCTTTGCCGAGCACCATGCACTCAGATAAATAAGTGAACCCATCCAGTATTAGCCTGATTATTTAACAACCTCTCTTTGAAATGCATGAAGCATTTGGTCCTCTTCAGTCTGCAAGTAAACCAGTGATTCTCAGTTAAAGGCAAAAGAGAAGGGGAAAGTATCAAGAAACTGGCACTGTTAGACAAGCTTCTGAAAAATACCAAATATCAGCACTTTGTCATTTTCCAATTGAATAATGTTAGTTCCGAGGCTTTTAATTTTTGGATGTTGAATGCCTTGCTAAATACACCCCGCCCCCCAAGTGAGACTGCTAATGAAACAAGCAGATGGTGATTTGAATAGAGTAAAAGGACATCATAAAGATGTGCTTTGAAATAGCCAGACAGAGCAAATTACACAGGAGACTGGGGAAAAGAAAGTGATGAAAAACCGAGAACAAACCACCACAGTATTCATGTTATTCACCAAATGGCCCAGCATGTGAGTGGAAAGGTGTTTAATTATCTTCCATAATCTGATATTAAAAAGAAATATTTTCTATCCTGAAAACAGGGCATTGTGGTCCTGATCAAGCACAGAGGCCAGCAGCATGCATCTGTCTGTGTCTGTGCATTTCACTGCTGTCTCCAGGGCTGTGTGTGTCAGCAATGACATTTGTTTGCTTTCTATTTTAAGCAATGCCTGGGAAAAAAAATGTAACTTTTTTTGTTTGCCTCTTTCCCAAACTAATGCGATTTGTAATGCTGTGCCACAGAGTCTGGAAGGCCTGAGGCAAAAGTCAAAACTGTGACACTCTGAATATTAGACTGTATTGTGGCAAGCTGAGTATCTTCTCCCTCAGTTAGGAAAGGGGCTGGGGAAGTGTGGCCCTTGGGCTGGCTGCCTCATCACTCCCCTCTTTCTATTCCTTCTGCACTGTCTCTGGGCTACCTTGTGCTTCATGGCGGCAGGCTGGCTGATGCTGCTAGCTGGCCTTTCAGAGGTACTTTCTCTCTGGGGATCTCAGACTGCTTTACAAACAGTATGAGTTAAGATTCATAAGATGCTGTGAGGACAGAGAATAACAAAAACAAGTAATTTACTTATTTCAAGTCCAAACTACAAATAGGTACCGGAATCTGCCCCAAGACTGCAGGCTGAGGAGAACCCCTCAACTGATTTTATTGCTGCTCTTCTCAAGGCTTCTGCTGCCAGAGCGATGGAGTGTCTGCACTTTCCCTGTTGTAGTTTGTTGCAGCCTGCTTTCCTGGCCCCTATCATGGCACTGAAAGCAGTTACCTAGGTGTTGAGCACTTTGGGAAGTTAGAAGTGATTCACTTAAACTAAGACGAAGCCCCTCAGGGTGGGAAGAGGGGAGGGACACCTTTGTTTCGGGCCCAGCTACCAAAGCTGGAAGGAAAGGAATGAGTTTTAGAAGTACACTTAGCTATAGAGTAACCCTCTCCTTCATCTGCACTTGACTACATGGAGGTAACAAGTAAATCAACATCCAAGACATGCATATCTCCAAAGCTTTCGTATTTCAGTGTCTGATATTCTGATACTTCCAATAAAAATTAATTGTGCTCTTCTGTTGGCTGAAGTCTCCACAGCAGCCTCATTAACGCACAGCCAAATGTTTCTCTCTTCCAACTTGCTGATCTAGAAATCAGTTTTGTTTGCTTGGCTTTTGTTTGCTGTGAACAAAATGCTTCCTTGTTTCTGCTGTGCCTGCAATTGCACCCTGAAAGGAGAAGGAAGGCAAAGCAGCCTTCAGCCTCTCCATAATCATCAAATGACAGTTTTGTAGCCTTTGAGCATTGTCTTGCACCTCCCCTTGCTGTATGGCAAGTTCTCTGGTTCCCTCCTGCACCCTTCTCGCCGATCATTAAAATTGTTATGATGATCTCCCGCAGCAGAAGCAGTGGGTGACCTGATGGCCCAGCTCGCTGCTACTCAGTTTTGTGCCAAAACAACCGTGGCAGGTGCTCAGTCTCAGAGAGAAATTTTACTGTCACTTTGTGCCCTTATTAGTGTTGTGGTTTAACCCTAGCTGACAACTAGGACCACACAGCAGTTCACTCACTCCCCCCCCGCCCCCCACTTTCAATAGTAGGATAGGGAGAAGAGGGAGAAAAAGGAAAAAAAACTCGTGGGTTGAGATAAAGACAGTTTAATAGAACAGTAATGGAAGAGAAAATAATAACAGTAACAGTAACAATAATAATAGTAATAATGGTAAAAGAATATACAACATTGTGATGCAATACAGTTGCTCACCACCTGACGATCAATTGCCCAGCCCGTCCTGAGCAGCGATCGTGGATTCCTTGTCCCCACCCAACCCCTATTTATATACTGACCGTGATGTCTATGGTATGGAACATTCCTTTGGCCAGCTTGTCCTGTCTATGTTCCCTCTCGGCTTCTGTGGGAAGCTGAAAAAGTCCTTGACTTAATGTAAGCATTACTTAGCAACAACTAAAACAATATGTGTTATCAACATTATTCTGATACTAAATGCAAAACACAGCAGCTACTAGGAAGAAAACTAACTCTATCCCAGCTGAAACCAGGACAACTAGGTTTAGTGAATAATAAATATGTAACTTAAGCAAGAGCAGATTCCTGTCATGCAGACACGCATCAGTTCTGTGTGCGTGCATCCACTGCTCTCTGGAGAGAACTGAAACAACCATCATCCAGTCCTGGCTTGAAATCCTTACGCAGGCTATTATCAGTCCCTTACAGAGAGCTAAAGCTTTTCAGCTTCTGTGTGTAAGCTAGGAAGAAATTATGATCCAGCTTTTATCCTGGTGCACTTCATACTTAGAGAGAGGTGGAACAGTCTAAGTACGAGGCTTGCTGCGTGAGTCGGAATGGGACCCTTGGATCCTGGCTTGCTCTGCCAACAACTGAGTTGTGTGCACTGGCTTGAGTGAAAAGCGATGACGATGGGGAGATGTTTGAAAGCATCCAAGGGATTTGGAAGCGCAACATATGTTCCAAAATGTACCATCTCATGCATGTTGAATATGCCACTGGCACAGTTCCGCGTCACTACAGGGTGTGTAAAAACATACATTGCCTGCAATAGTTTTGAGTCCAAAAGGTGGATTATCAAGCTCCAGGCATAAATAAATGTCTAGTCAAAATGTTGATTAACACATGGTTGTTTTTAATTATGTGGAATCAGCTTTTTGCTGACCTTGTGCATCATAAGCTCAGTCCTGCTGACAGTCACTCAAGAGCTGCTTTTAGTGAAGGAAACGTCTCTGTGTCTTACCCCTGCTCTTACAGCCTGCCACGTGCTGTGACAGCTGAGGCACCCCAGTAGCCATTCATTAGTTCTAGCAATAGGTGTTGCTACCTTTTTGCAAGGAGTGAGGAATCATCACAGTGAGGTATAAAAGTGAATTTTGTTGTACTTTGGAACACTGTTGGGTCAGCAGCTTTGGGAGAGGTCAAAACCTCAGGCTAATGTGATTTGAGGCTGGTTTTATTACTTAGGTTTTCCTAGAGGTTTGTGTGCAATGCAACAGCTTTTTAACCTCATTTCAGCTCTCCTTGCTTAGGCAAACTTTTCTGCGGTCTTCCTGAAGAGCCAGGGCCAGACAGGACAGCTCCAGGATGGCTAGGACCTGCCCAGTTTTCAGGAGTGTTTCTTCACGGCCTCCAATAGCGTATGAACCCAGATTGCAAGCGAGGAGCAGCGTCTGCAGTGCCCAGGAGGACAGTGGGGATCAGGAACCACAAAATTCTGCTGCCAAGATCACAGATCCACAGGGAAACACGACTTTGCTTATCAAAGTCAGAGCTGATATATTGGAGTAGAGCAGCTGTCTTAACTGGCAGAGCTGGTCTCTGTCTGCAATGGGATGATGGGATGAGAAGCAGTCAGCTGAAAATGCATATCCAGGCTGGGGACTGGGAAAAATGTCTTTGTGAAACAGGCAGCAACGCACAGGTTGGGCTGCAGGAAATGTCTCGTGCCAGCTGAAGGAAAGAGTTGTCAGAAGTGGCGGTGCGCCCACCTTCTGCCCAAGTTGCTCTGCAGCACCCACCTGCCTGACTTTCCACAAGCCGTGGTATGGGGACATATCACTGCCCCTGTCCTGGTGTTAGATTTGCTGTGGAGTTTTCTCCAGATGTTACTACTTAGGTTGCTATCTTGCTGTCCTTTCCAAACTTCCCCTTACTTCATGGCTTTCAGCTTGTGGTCTGGAAAAAACAGAACACGCTCTCTAAAGAAACTTATTGTAGCTTTGAGCGGTTCCTAGCCTGGCCTGGTGACATGCAGGCAATAGTTTGTATATAAGAGAAGTGATGCAGACACGGTATGGAGTTAGCCATTGACCCTCGCAAAATGTTGTAATAAACTGGTGATGGAGGAAGGATGGGAAAAAAAAATCAAAGAGTCTTTACATCACAGGCAGAGAGAGAAGCTGCAATTAACGTGGTCAGATGTGGGAAATTCAGCAGGGGAGAGGACCGGTACCAGAATTTGCAGTGATGTCCTCCTGTCCAGACCCTATCAATCTTGCCAGGGAATTTGACAGGCAAGAAAAGTCAAAGAGCAGCTGAGGGAATCTGAAATCAAAGGGCTTTGAAAGCTGGATCAGAGAATGGAGCACAGTTTTCCCATCTGCTTTGAATTTATTGTTGCTAATGAGGAAGCAGCCTCTGGTCTGAGTGAACATGCTGGACCACAGGGGTCACTTGGCATTTCCATCACGTTTCAGAAGAGAGTATTGAGAGACTCTCTCCAAGTTAACTCTTTCACTGTCAAGCATGTACAAATGAGCAATTCAGAGTGAGATGGCACAAGGAGGGAAACGTTGACCCCTGTCAGGCTGACAGGACATGCTGTTTGGACTCCCAGATCACAGGGCCCTATTTGTCTGTCTGACTGGTGGGACTCTGCAGGCAGAGCTGAAAATCCCAGCATCAGTGCCTCCTGCTGATCGCTTCATAAGGTTGTGTGTTTCTTCTGCTTTGTTGCTGATGTTGGCTGTGGTCAATCTTTTTTTGTGGGGCTGTGAATCCAAGATCTGCAAGTATCTTTGCTCAGTAATGTATAATTTATATACAAAGCTGGAAGTGGTTGTGTCGAATGCTTATTTACAACTAGGCCCTGCATCCCCTTCAGGTTAGATGCTATCCCTGTCAGCACAAGTTGTGTGAGGGGAACAGACTTCCCTTGCCCAGCCTCCCTGCTAGGGTTCCTATGCAACGGGAACCACACTGCATTTGGGTGAAGGACCAGATGAGAAAATAAGCTGATGAGACAGAAAGGAGCGTTGGAATTAATTTGAGGCCTTTTGCAACCCATGAGAGTTTATCTTGAAATTGGTAGCCTTGTTATTTAAATACCAAACACCGACTTCCCCATCCCAGATTCCCAAAAACTTGTCTGTGTTCCCTGCCCTTTCCTGCCCATTGGCCTAAATGCTGATGACATTGCATTTGATTTTCTCTGACTCCTTCTGATAATGCTGAAGGTGCAACAGCCAGAGACGAAAGCCACAGGGATCTGCTCGCTGTGATTATGATCCCCAATTATCATTCCGGGCTGCTGCCTGTCTGCAAGGCAAGAACTGTAGCTGAGACTTGCAGATCTGCAAATCTTCAGAGGGGGGACAGAGTGTGCAAGAGAAAATGTTGGCATGAGAGCTGCATCCCTGACTCATCATCAAAGAGCTTGTCCCTGCAAGCCAAGGAGTCTCTGTTGCAACAGGAGGCTAGGTGGCTTGCGCTGCAAAATTACACTCCATCTCTTCTCTTGAGCACTGCATAGCTCTGAGCCAAGTGGGCTGTTGGAGTAGACACCAGCCGCAAATTAGTTCAGAGGTTGAGTTCAGAAAACTTGCAGAGCAGGTGAATGGATGCTTGAGTGGGTTCATCTCCTGTTAATCCTGTTCTAGCAAAACACATTTAAACCTAGCTCACGATGAGATGGATTAGCCCCAACCATTCAAAAGAAGATATAGTGTGGCCTTAACTTGGCATTTCCTACCTGACAGTGTCCTGTCTGAAAGAGGTAAGTGTAAGGGGAAAGGTGTTAACCTGCCTATTGCTGCAGTTTAAGTTAGTGCCGTTGTGTGTGCTCTCGGGCGCTGGAAGCAGAAGGCCCTGGTGAGATAGCATGGCTCAGCTGACATGCAATAACTTGTCAAATCGTGGTAGGCTGATTGTCTGGCCAAACCCTGAGATTCGCATGAGCTTAAAACCATAACATGAAATTACTCTCTAAGGATTCATTCACAGCCAGTCTCGGTTTGTGATCAGATGAAGGCACATGACTATGTCTCTGTTGTGCCCTGGCCATTTTTCTGCTCCTCTGCAAGACTTTGGCTTTCCTGAGATATTTCTTCTTTAGCTGTCTCCTTGAATCAGGATATGTAGTTTTAGGGCAATGCATCATCTGACTTCAGCAGTGTTGCTCTGTGTATCTTAACTGCACTTCTGAGGCTGGATTGTGCCAAATTGCAAATACCGACTGACAATTCTGTTTAAAGCACTGTCTATTCTCAAATCTCCCCTCTGACCTGCTACCTGGATCCCTACTGCTGCACCCAGCATGGCTCACGGAACAACTGACTGAACTCGGCACTGAAATCCGCAGGACCAGATGCATCTGCTACATACTCTAAGCATTGCACAGCTTGGGGGGATCTAGCCTTTCTGGGTCAGGCCAGAATTAGTAGAAATATTTTTAATACAAGCTAGTTTTTTCAGGTGAATATAGGTTTTGAACTTCTAAATCAAAGGTTTTGCTAAATCTAAATCTAATCTTAGTTAGGTTAGTTAGCAATCAGTTAATGTGTGTTAAAATAGGACCGTTTTAGTAGGTCCTATTTTAGGTCAATCTCAGCCTGCCATTTCTCATCACTAGGGTGACAGGTGAACGCTTTCAGTCCCGTTGCTCACAAAGAGCATAGTAAAATTGATCCTTCCCCATCCGTGCCTCACTCCCTCTCTTTTTTTTTTTTTCCTTCTGTAATGCTGCTAGCATCAAATAAAAGATGAGCTGTAGTCATTGGAGCAGTATTGATGCTGTCACTGCCTTCCTAACAGTGCCTGGCCGGATACAGAGCCCTGTGCTGCCTGCAGTCATGTCACAGGCATGCAAAGCCAGAGCTCCAGCCCTGGGTCCTAGCAACAGACCTGTCCTCCAGACTGTGCTCCAAACCGGACACAAAGGTGCTAACAAGGCATGAAAAAGAGCTGGAGGGGGTAAAGTTGGGAATCTGTGGAGATGGCTTAGGTTTACTTTTATTTTATTTTCAGAAGCGCAGTAGGACTGTGTGGTAATGTGATAGCTGCATGTAATGACAGGGACTCTAGAGACAAGTGATCTTTTCGGTGATGCATTCGGAGGGCTCTTGGTGGAGGGCTCCTGAGGGGCGTGAGGGGAGGAAGAGAGACAGAAACACTGGCTGAGGGGCTGTTATAAAAGAGCTTGTGACATTTTCTGTATAAGTCGACATACAGTAGATCTCAAGGGGATAGTAATGCACCCATAAACCTCTTTGTGGGCCAGCCCTAATAAAAGGCGACACTTGTACATAACTAGTTCATTGCAGGCATTTCTCTGTCAGATGTGGGATGTCCAAACATCATAAATGCTGTAATAAAAGTGGGTTAATAAGGCAATAAATGGCAATGTTAAAGTCTCTGGTTGATTTCAGCTCAAGAAAAATATCTGTATTTATATTTAACTTAGGATGGCTGAAGCCTTATTAGGCCCCTTCCCTGTCCCCTGCATCTGCTTCATCTCAGGTTTATTTGAGTGATACATCACTCCATCCATGAGACATCACTGGTATCTGCAAGCTCAGCAGACCCTCCTAAAGGCCTGCCGAAGCTATAGTGCCCTCCAGGACATATTTATTCTGTAGGAAATCCTACAGCAAATCACTGGAAACCAGGCAAATCTGACAAAAACAAAACACCCTGGGCAACAGGGAGCTAGCTGTGAAAATGAAATTCATGTCAGTAAGTTGATCAGAATTATCCAGGCTCGATTCATTCAAAAGTGCCACAATCCCTTCCTTGGTCTGCATGGGCATGTGCATCACACAGACAGCGGGGAATTTAAATACATGAAATTTCTTTCCTGTGCACTGCAAATTCATCTCCCCAGTCACAGCTATATGAAAGGAGAGGCAAAGCTAAGGGACAAGATGCCACTGGAGAGGGGGAGAAGGGAAGGAGGGTTATCCAGGGGAATCATCCCATAGTTGCTGGTTTATATGGAAGGTCTGAAATTGAGACAAAGCAAAGGGGGTTCTTCTGAAACAAAGAGATGAACTGCTCTGTCATTGTGGTCTCCATTCACAGTTTCCTTCTGAAGCCTTTCATACGAATGAGGTAGAAGGACAAACTTTTAAAGTGGGTGAGGTGAAGACTTGCTCTCAGCTATAAACCCCAGCAGGATGTGATTCCTTTGAAGAGCACTGTAATAGCGATTCAGGTTTTAATTCAGGAGTCGAACCCTGTTGCATTTCCAAAGCTGTGTGGTACTGTGCTCCTGAGGAACTGGAGAGAGAATTCTGCAAAACACTGTTTTCTTTGTAGGCAGCAGAAAATCATTTCAGCCTGCGCTGAAACAGGGAATACAATACTCTGGGAACACAATACTGTGGCACTGGAGGCACAATAGTCTAGGGAACACAATACTCTGGGAACACAATACTGTGGCATTGGGGACACAATAGTCATAGGCAACACAATACTCTGGCATTGACATCTTTTTCTTGGCAATATGTTCAGTACACTTGTAAGTTCCTTTGCCTACACACTTCAAGAAGCTTAATACCAAGTGGATCAGTTAATTATCCTAAATAATAAAACAAGGAGGGGATGACCTCTATGTCGATGACCAGCTGGAGTGCATGGAGCTCTGCCTGGGGATGGATGAAGGGCCAACCAAGAGCTTATGGGTCAGGATTAAAGGGAACGCAGGGATAGGTGACATTATAGTGGGGGTCTGCTACAGGCCACCCAACCAGGAAGACTGAGCGGATGAGGCCCTCTATAGACAGATCAGAGCAGCCTCACGTTCACAGGCCCTGGTCCTCATGAGGGACTTCAACCACCCTGATATCTGTTGGAGGGACAACATATTGGGGCATACGCAATCCAGGAAGTTCTTGGAATGCATCAGTGACAACTTCTTTCCCCATGTGGTAGAGGAGTCAACAAGGAGAAGAGCTATGCTGGACCTCGTTCTCACCAACAAGGAGGGCCTAGTGGGGAATGTTAAGCTCAAGGGAAGCCTTGGCTGCAGTGATCATGAAATGATAGAGTTCAAGATCCTTAGGGCAGCAAAGAGGGTGCACCGCAAGCTCACTACCCTGCAGTTCAAGAGAGCAGACTTCGCCTCTTGAGGGATCTGCTTGGTAGGGTACCATGGGATAAAGCCCTGGAGGGAAGAGGGGCCCAAGGAAGCCAGATAATATTCAAGAATCACCTCCTCCAAGCTCAGGAGTGATGTATCACAACAAAGAAGTCAGGCCAAAAAGCCAGGAGGCCTGCATGGATGAACAAGGAGCTCCTGGACACACTCAAAAGCAAAAAGGAAGCCTACAGAGAGTGGAAGCAAGGACAGGTAGCCTGGGAGGAATACAGACAAACTGTCCAAGCAGCCAGGTCCAGGTTAGGCAAGCTAAAGCCCAGAGAGAACTAAATCTGGCCAGGGACATCAAGAACAACAAGAATAGTTAGTGATAAAAGGAAGACTATTGATGATATAAGCCCTCTCCAGAAAGAAACAGGAGACCTGGTCACCTGGGATATGGAGAAGCCTGAGGTACTCAACAATTTTTTTGCCTCAGTCTTCACTGGCAAGGGGTCTAGCCACACCACCCAAGTTGCAGAAGGCTAAGGCAGGGACTGGGAGAATGAAGAACCACCCACTGTAGGTCAAGATCAAGTACAAGACCATCTAAGGAACCTGAAGGTACACAAGTCCACGGGACCTGATAATATCCATCCACAGGTGCTGAGGGAACTGGTGGATGAAGTTGCTAAGCTGCTTTCCATTATATTTGGAAAGTTGTGGCAGTCTGGTGATGATCCCACTGACTGGAAAAGGGGAAATATAATCCAAATTTTCAAAAAGGGAAAAAAGGAAGACCCAGAGAACTACAGGCCAGTCAGCCTCACCTCTGTGCCCAGCAAGATCATGGAGCAGATCCTCCTGGAAACTCAGCTAAGGCACATGGAAGGATGGTGATTGGTGACAGCCAACATGGCTTCACCAAGGGCAAGTAGTGCCTGACGAATTAGGTGCTCTTCTGTGACGGGGTTGCAGCATTGGTGGATAAGAGGAGAGTAACAGACATCATCTGCCTGGACTTGTGCAAAGCATTTGACACAGTCCCACACGACATCCTGGTCTCTAAATTTGAGAGACATGGATTTGGTGGATGGACCACTCGGTGGATAAGGAACTGGCTGGATTGTCACACTTGAACAGTTGCAGTCAATGGGTCGATGTCCAAGTGGAAACCAGTGATGAGTGGTGTTTCTCAGGGGCTGGTACTGCGACCGGTGCTGTTCAGCATCTTTATCAGTGATGTGGACAGCGGGATTGAGCGCAGCCTCAGCAAGTTTGCTAACAACACCAAACTGTGTGCTATGGTCAGTTTGCTGGAAGGAAGGGATGCCATCCAGAGGGACCTGGACAGGCTTGAGAGGTGGGCCTGTGCCAACCTCATGAAGTTCAACAGGCCAAGTGCAAGGTCCCACACCTGGCTCATGGCAATCCCAAGGTCAAATACAGGCTGGGTGGAGAATGGATTGAAAGCAGCCCTGAGGAGAAGGACTTGGGGGTGTTGGTTGATGAGAAGCTCAACATGAGCTGGCAATGTGCACTTGCAGCCCAGAAAGCCAACTGCATCTTGGGCTGTGTCAAAAGAAACATGGCCAGCAGGTCGAGGGAGGTGATTCTGCTCCTCTACTCCACTCTCGTAAGACCCCATTTGGAGTACTGCATCCAGCTTTGGAGTCCTCAGCACAAAAAGAATGTGGACCTGTTGGAGCAAGTCCAGAGGAAGGCCACAGAGATGATCAGAGGGTTGGAACATCCCGGCTATGAGGACAGGCTGAGAGAGTTGGGGTTGTTCAGCCTGGACAAGAGAAGGCTCCGGGGGGACCTTATTGTGGCCTTCAGTACCTGCAGGGGGCCTACAAGAAAGCTGGTGAGGGACTTTTTCCAAGGGCATGTAGTGATAGGATGAGGACTAATGGCTTCAAACTGGAAGAGGGTAGATTTACATTAGATATTAAGAGGAAATTTTTCACTCTGAGGGTGGTGAGGCACTGGAACAGGTTGCCCAGGGAAGCTGTGGAGGCCCCATCCCTGGAAGTGTTCAAGGCCCGGTTGGATGAGGCTTTGAGCAACCAGGTCTAGTGGGAGGTGTTCCGGCCCATGGCAAGGGGATTGGAACTAGGTGATCTTTAAGGTCCCTTCCAACCTAAACCATTCTATGATTCTATATCTCCCCCAAAATAGGTGTAACCTAGCTTTCTACCTGCTAGGCAGAAGACAGAGGGAAAGTGAGATGCTCGAGAGTCACAGCAGAGACAAGCACGCAGCTCAGAAGTCTGCATTTCCAGGCCTCACTCTCACCCCCACCTAGGCTACCTGCTTCAGTTTTACTGGGGTCCCAGAAGTGACATCAGGGCCTCCAGTTCTGCTATGAACACCAAATGCAGTGCCACTGCCCAGGGTCGCACATGGCCAATGAGCCCAGAGACCTCCAGCTGCTCTCATGGGCCCTCTTTGCTTCTGTATCCAAGGAGCTGTAAGAGATTTGATTTCTTGTAGGGCATGCAGAGGTCTAAGCAAATCCAGGCTGTGGTCCAGAGCTGCTGTTAAAACAGCCCTATGCTAGATGATACTCCTTCCCCAGAACCCTGCTAATGAGAATAAGCTGCCTGTACTTAAGAATAAATATCATTAGTGACCAGAATATTTATTTTGTATGCAGTGATCATCCCCAAAGTTTCTTCCCCCTCTCTAGAGAATTACCAATGAATTTAATTTCATTACCTGAAAGTCAAGTTCATTTTCAGCCACTAGCAGACTTCATAGCTTTGTTGCTTCAACAGAGGCATTAAGATAGTCTGTGTAATTTTTTTTTTTTAATTTTGGTACTTTTCTTTTATTGTTATTGAATACTTGAGCTAGAGTGGTGTTCTTTCACTGCCAGAGTGCAGTCTGCTCTGGAGTGGAGGATGACAGTGTGTGTGATACAGACTGATTTAAGAAAAAGGAAATGTAGAGGAAGAAGAAATTTCAACCAAAAATGCCACAAAAACTGCTTCTCTTGGAGAAAATTGTACTGGGATCCCTTCTGATACTGCAGATAGAATGGGCCTAGAGGGAGGGTTATCAGAAGTATATCAGAAGTATCTGAAGTCCCAAAGAAAGTACTGCGCAGCTCTGAAAACTGGGCCATTTCTCTGTGAGCTGTCACTGGGGACACAATGCACCCATTAAACTGCACAGATCAGCCTTACTTATCTAGGCAAAGATAAGACCACTGCTGTGTCAAGCAACTAGAAAGCCCAAAATCTGATCCTGAAATAACTAAACTATCGTAGTAGTGCATTACCACCAAGGGATTGGATCCTTGTGGTTACTGATGAGACTACCGGTGGCAGCATCAGCCCCCTACATGGGGCTATGAAGACAAAGGCTCTGCCTCAGATAACATTCAGTCTGGAGAGGTGGTGTGCAAAGTAGGACAGAAAAGGGAACACCAGGTGCACCTTGGTTACATTTCTTGCTTAGCTTTTTTTTTTTTTTTTGGGGGGGGGAAAGGATTTTAATTTGTTTCTTGCCTGACAAGGCAAAAATGTGTCTGGCTTTCATTTCATTTAAAGGGTCTTTGCTTTATTGAGAACTGTGTTACCACACCCACAAGGGTAGCTTTGAACGTGTCTATTTTAGTGCCTTTAATATTAGGCAGAACTTCTAAGATATAGCACCAAAGGGAGGAATGAGGTCACTGGAAAGCAATGGGTAGATATTGTAAATAAGATTGCTTACAGGGCTGATGTGGTAGATGAGAGTGATAGTGATGTTTGAAGTTTACCATCGGTACCCAGGAAAAGGAAAACATCCTGAGATGGCCAAGTGCACTTTCATGCTATCCTTTTCAGAGAGGAAAAACAAGTTGTCTCTCTAAATGCACTTCTCATACTTTTCAGTTATGCAGTGCACTCAGTTATGCTTTTGGTTTCTTTGATGTCATTCTGATCTTCTGATTATTTATTTGCCACCACACATCTTTACAAAAGCATATCAGCTGTCTGTCAACATCCAGTTCAAAAAAATTGTCCATGACTTTCTGCCATTCTGGTTTAGTAGAGCATGGAATTATACTGACTGCTATTAGCGGATTTGAAAAAATAATAATCAAAAGTAAGGGCCATGTCTCTATGTGGGCATATAAATGAGTTAAATGCAGAAGCAGGCTTGGGAATGAGGCACCAGTGCCTAAATGCCACAAAGCACTAAGGAACTCGGTGCGTAACTTACTGATTCTGGTCATAAATCTCCAGTGAACTTTATGCAGGCTGAGCCCTGCCGCTATGAGACACAGCTTAGGGAACCTTGCTGACTTGTATAGTGCTTTGTTTGGAAGTGATGACAACATTTGCCTCAAGACTTACTGATACAGAATAGGGGTTTGGACACCCATGGACCTACAGTCACTGATACAGCTGTAAAGATGTCACCATTTCCTATTAGCCCACTTCCCTGTCAGTGCAAAGGCCAGGCATTGGTATACTGCAGTCTTCTCATTTAGGTTTCTTATCTCTTCCTTACAGCATGGTCCAGAGTGTCAAAGCAAACTTGGTATTTATTGTTTTGTAAGAAACTAAAAAGCCCACTACAAGGTCCAGATTTTCAATGTAAAGTTTCTCCTCCATCTTATTTGCATGGCTGAGTTATAACCCTCTAAATTACAACCAGAAGCACTGGCAGACTAGCTAACAGCTCTAATGGATGCTATTATATTTCTGCTGCTAGTTGGCACTCAACTTTCACTGTCTCATCAGCATAAAGGGATGCTGTCAACTTGAAAAACTGTGTCTTCCTTGGAGGGGTGGGGGGGAAGCCATACCAACTATTGTTCCAAACCAACCTTTTACAACAGCAGTAACTCGAAGAGAGTAAGGATGCGAACGGGATGCTATTTAACTGTCTCTGTTCAGTGTGTTTACTTTGCATATTTGACAGCACTTTGTGGCGTGTCAGTGTCACTGGTGTGCATTAGCATTTCCTCTCTCAGACTGGCAAGATGATGCCTTCTGGAAGATGGGGGTGCAGAAGGGTCAGTGAGGAAAGCGGATCCTTTCAACCCAGGCCTTGTATTAACAGCAGCACCAAAAGTGAGCAAAAAAGCAACAAGAGAATTTGTATATACATGGAGGACAGAGATCAAATATATAGGATGCCTTTGTGATTAGTCCACTGTTTAAAATTCATTTGTAACATGCTTGGGAGAGAAGGAACACTCCCTCCCCCCATCTTACTTCCTTCTCCGGAGATGATATTTACAGTGCCCCGCTCACGGCTATTTAAAGACAAATCTCTGCAAAACTTGCATTGTCTCAGATGGGCCAGTGTGGAAATATTCCAAGATGTCGGTGTGCACATACAATGCTGTTCTTTCCCTTGTGGGTGCCAAAGCTGTCCCCGGAGGAATTTGCATCAAACCTGGCAAAAAAAGGAAGGGTTCCAACTTCTTTGTGATTAACATGAGTGGCACATTGCAGAGAACCGCTGGCTACTACCACCTCCGCAAGCTTCCGCTAAAATGTACTCGGCTGCCTCAACCCACAAATGTGTTAGCAGATGAGACAACTTTTGCTAACCAGTGCATATCCCCCTTTCTGTTTTGCTGCTGAAGTGAATGGTTCTGTTTGGGCTATTGCAGGCACTCGATTGCTCCCAGCTTCCGAGAAGGACAGCCCAGACTGCTGCTTCCTGCGGAGGAACTGGTGAGGAAATAGAAATGGGAGACCAAGCTCGCCATCTCCTGGGGAAAAGGCATTTACGCTTCCAGGAAAGTTTCTTTTATTTAATTCCTTCCCTTCATTCTCACTTGTCTTCCTTTGTGAAAGACCAAGGTTGTAGGAGAAGGCTTAAGGAAGCTTGCCGACTTGCAATGCCAGCTCTGACCCTACTGTGGCCCCTCTTCTTCCTGTGGGACTCGGTAAAATAAGACAATGAATTTATGTCAAAGGGTGGGTACATTGTTGGTATTTTTGTTATATACTTCATATATACTTCAGCAGCAGCAATGTCAGTAGCAAGACTTGTAGACATTAATAACGCCAGAAAAGAGGTTTGCAGGGAGTTGAGCAGAGGCAGGAACAGTCAGGTTCTTATGTACTTAAAATGGCAAGGACTGTTTAGCGACTGCCACATATGCCCTGTGGAGTACAGGGACAAAGCTATAGCAGATGATCTCATTACTGACTAGTCACAGTATAACACCTTGGTTTTCACACATAGTTATATGTCACTTAAAAACTGATGCCTACAGTGAGGCTTCTAAGGATACCTATGGATTTTGGAGTGTAACTAAAAAATTCAGGACCTTTTGCACACTCTCATCAGGCTTGGTACAAAAGTCCCTCTGCTGTAGTTTGTGAGGTTTAATTCACCACTGTTTGTAATACAGCTGTAGTGCTTTCAAGCAGGGCCAGCTGAATGCAAACTGTGAGAGTTTGAAAATGCTGGGCAAGATTACCGAATACTGATGGTGGGTAAGCCAAGGTGTTGCACTGTAACACTACAGGGCTGTGCTCGTGCAGTGATATTCCTGACTGGAAAGTGGTAAACCAACTGGAGACGAAATTACGTAATGTTAATCAAGTTACACCTTGGAGGTGACAGTTATTCAATAAGCAAGGCCCAAATGTCCCAAGTATTATTAACCTCTTACATTAAAAATAGAGTGAAAAATCAGCAACTATCTGCACAACATCTGTGTAGATGGGGGAAAAACATATGACAGTTAGTGTAATTACTGTGTCACATAATAAAGTTTCTACGCGGTCAAGAAGTTAGAAAAGGTTATGGGGAGGTGGGGTTCCTCAAATCCCAGTGCTGCCACTGACTTATTGCAACTATAAGCACCTACTTTATGTCTCTACAGCTTAGTGAGATTAATCTTTTACGGAGTAAGCGAGAAAGATTGTTGAATTTATTAAACTGGTTACTTTTGTAGGGGTTATTATAACTCAGAGTAACTACAGTTATAAAGCAGCTGAGGAAATGACACTGCTAGATATATTGTTCCTAGTACCAGGAACTGAGATTAAGCTGGGCTGTTGTAAGAGATGTTGTACACTTAACAAGAGATCTATCACAGATCTGTTACCAAAAAAGCCTTTTTTCGGCCCTGACCTGGGCAGAGGGCCCCATATATATTGTTAAACATACACTCTACTATCTCCAGTGAAAATCAGATACCAAACAAATTGAAACTACTATTTTTTACTTAGGTCAAAACAATTCTAAACCAGATTACTAGTAAAAAAATAACTTGTTTGAAGTGAAATAATAACACCTCAGTTACAAACAAAGCAAAAACTTTGTATAGGTGATAGTTTTGGAAGAGCTTAAATATGTAAATTTCACATGTTAAACCCAAAACCTAAACACAGAGTAACTATTATACCTTTACCAAACCATCATGAGTCTTGTAAAGTCTTCTACTGTTTTAAACCAATGTTTAAAGACCATTAATTGAAGTGGAAGCTAGGAATCATAAAGGCATTTTCTTCCTAAGTTCTTCTTGCTCTCAATCACGTCACCTATACAACTTTTAGCCTGAATACCCTAAAGTACGTATTTTCTTGCAGTAAGATGAAGCAAAATTTTGTTTTGAATAATACAAAGTAGGATTTAAAATTTTAAACGTTTTTTCAACACTTTGACACAGTCCAATCCAAGTGTCTGAACTGTGAAATTACAATTTGAATTTAACTTGTATACCTGTGTTTTACAAATAAATTTATCACTGTTCTGCTTAGTGTGATTGAGTTATCACTTGATAAACAGTGTACATGTATAAGGTGCTTTTTCGTTCCTCAAATACTAGAATGAAGATGGAGTTTCTGAGCTCCACCTCACAATGAAGATTTGTGGGCTCCTGGGAGGAGGAGTTCATTCAGGTGATTTACATACTATGACAGCTCTGTTCTTTACTAATGTCCTTGGACTATTCTTCTCCAGAAATGAATAACTGTGGCGACCCCATTCAAGGGAGATACAAACTGTAAGTGAAGAATACCCACTATGATGCTGAAAGACACAAAATATAGAGCTTACCAGGCTTAGCCATCAAAAGTGGAGGGGGATTTTACTGTTTTGTAAGTATGAGGGAAAAACTGAGAGGTAGGAGAGAAGTAAGCTAAAGAGGACAGTGTTGGCACAGGAACAAGCTGATAATAAAGTAGTGCTGAATAGATTTAGGCTAGCCTACCAAATATCAGCAATGTGTGGCGGGAGGATAAATATCTAACTGATTTTAAGAGAGCAATCATTCTGTAAAAAAGATTGCATATGGTTGCCCGCACTAGCAGGCATATTATTCTCTCTCTGTGTAGCAGTCTCCGTAAGCAGGACTTTAACGTGAAGTACTCTCACTGGTCAGGTAATGATAGTCCTACTCGGCTCAGCCTCTCGTTTTATATACCTTTTTCTGAGCAGTCTCGGCTCTTCTGGCAAAGGTAATAAGAGCCAACAAGAAAATACCTAACACTTTAGACAAAGATTTGAAGGAAAGGTCTCATAGCCTCCTAAATCTTGGGCTAGAAAATACCAGTATCTTCTTGCAGAATGACTTGAGATATACCCCTTGAAGTCAACAGATGTTTGTCATGCCTCTGATCCAGTGGACAGCCTCTTTTATTAAATCTCCAGGAGCAACTTCCAGATATATGCAGATGGCATCACTCTGACACTGGAAAAGCCTTTTCAGTTTTAAGTCTTTCTTTTCTTTACAACTATTCTATAGTTGTATAAAGGGTTTTGTATGAGAACTCTGTGCAGCTATCAGTTCTTCATTTCATTAGGCCCTAGAACATTTTGACTATAACTGCAGTATTTACCTCAAGGATTTCCTCTGTGTATTGACTTCCTCAGCTCCTCTAACGCTAGGAGTACTTCATTATGCATTATTTACCTCCTCAGTGATTCTTATCTTCTTAAATAAACAGGCTAGCCTGCAAAGGCAACAAGACTTCCTCAAACTGAAGAAGTCTGTTACAGATGTTTTTCATAGCTTGAATCTTGTGGAGCAGATTCTTGAATATCTATCTTCTCCTTTCAGATTTCCCTGTTACATATGAAATTTACCAGTTTACCCTGATACTGTACTAAGTGTTACAATCTTTGCTCAAAGTAGACCTTCACAAGTGACTTGTCATACATCTCATCTCGATGCACAAGCTGTATTACACCAATATCTTTTAAAGACACAGGCTTCATTTACACTTATACCCTAGCTTGCACTCTGTGGAGATGTATAAAATTAATTAACAGAGCTCTGTAGTTTTTGTACTCTTCTTGAATGATTTCATGTTTCCAAACACAAGAGACAATGTTTTGTGTCTTGAAGGAGAGCCAAGTGTTTTATGAAAGGTGGGACTTTGCCATAAACAAAGTATTTGGATCCAGTCTTCCATTTTGGAGCATTATAGAAGCTCATCAGAAAGAAGAGTCTGAATTTTGTTCCTTTTCTGCCCTTACTCCTCCACACTTTCAATGTACATATATTTATAAAGTTTTAGGTCAGGGTCATCATCTGTAATATTGCACAGAGCTGGTGCCCATGGAAAAAGGTACCATGAAATTGTATTATAATGAAGAGAAGACAGTTTAAAAGATGAATCCATTTGAACAGGAAATAAAAGATCCCTCTTCAGCAACAAACGTGAACATCCATTAAACCAGCGTAGAAACTAGGTGCCATCACAAAGAGGCTGAGGTAACCCAGGACAACATCTCTTCTAGACTGAAAAGGATTCACAAAGTCAATTAGCAGTTCATTTTTTAATTAAATGAGGATTTATACAAACAACCAACAGAACACTTTGGGAAAGTAGAGGCACATACTGCCACAGAACAGTTTCCTGTACAGACAACAGCCATCAATTCTTTACTTTCCCAGTTTGTTTTTTGTGCAGTGAAGGCAAAGCCGAGAGTCCAATAAACCCAAACATGAATTATCTGAACTCCGTTTTTTCTTTTGAAACAGAAGGAGGAAATTACTTGCTGCTAAAGATGTTCAGACTAGTCATTTTGCAAATGGTGCTATGAAGATCATCAGAAGGAAATGTGTTGTAGCATAATTGCCCTATTTCAAAGCATTATCCTGTAATAACAATCTGCAGAATGGCTGTGCGTCATTAAGAGGGAGAGAGGGCTACATCCAGCGTGCACCTCAATACAGACACATTCCAGAGAGAAGCATCTCCTTGTCTGCTAATGCTGGAAGGCAGCCCATTAACCAGCTTGAGCCTTTTAGATCCTAATTTCAGGGCAGAGAGATAGCACTTGCTTCATTGGCTGCAGCTATTTGGTATTTCCAGTTATGACCCTTGTGATTAAGCCAAGCTCTGAGCCTTCAAATCCTTTCTGAAATAGACCAGCTTTTGTTCAAGAACATATTAGGAAAACACTTTTTGGCATCAAACCAAAGGAATGTTTAAGTGTTAGCTTTTCAAAAAGCAATCTTATTAACTCAATAGAAATCTCTTTAATTTTGTTTTGTTAAAACAGAAAACATGTTACACTAGGCTACAACTTATGAGAGCTGTAGGTAGAGAATACTTCCCTTCCTCGCTGCTGGAATCCATGCCCTTGAGTATTCATTTGTTTGCAACAGCAGAAAGTTGGTCTCGGATCCTTCCTAGACCTTCTAACATAGTGTCCAGGGTTTCTTTGCTCAGTTCCACAGTCACTGCAGAAACAACAGGACTATTTCCACATAAGGCAACATCTTCCTGAATCTGAAAATAGGAATGCAGATGTTAGCTGTATGAAAAATTCATTCACATGTTTTTCTAGTGCCACTATGAAAGTCAGTGTTTAATAGATAAAGAAAAATGCTTTAAATTTGGCATCCAGCTCCATCCTGAAGGACCACAGCACATTTTCTAAGCTGCGTGCCTCACTAGTGAAGTGTGCTCCCATTGAGAGAGTGCAAGTAAGCATATACTGACACGAGCATGGGAAAATTGTGAAGAGAATCATGGCAGGAAGCCACATCCATATCAAAAGCATCTTAGCAGATGCCACATAGGATACTTAACCCCATCTCACACACAGAAATTAGATTTTTTTTCCTTCTCCTCTGAAACCCACCCATCCCATTTTTACTGTTTGAGGGGATCCAGAACTCTATCAAATATAAGCAGTAAGTTTAGCTATACTCCCCAAATTATAGATGTGGCCAGTGAAGGAATTTATTAGTAATCAAAAGTAATTTCCCAACTAATGCAGTTAGCTAAATATGCTGATGAGTGGCTTAGAATTAAAGGGCGATGACTACATAATTTATCTGCTTTCTTTCTGTAGAGAACAATGGTGACCAAGAACAAATATGCTGCCTTCTTGCATCCTCTCGCAAAGAAAACTCTCCCTTGCAAGAAAAAGAGGGCTTTCATCACAGACATCATTCCCAGGCTCTGTGGTATTTCAAAGATCACCTCTGAGAAAGTCTGTTAATTGCCCATCAGGCAACAGGCAAGCACCAGATGCCTGTCTGAACAACGGTTCAGATTATGACTAGTCAGTCAGGTGTTGGACTTGATTATTTTGATCCTGTATCCCTTACAGCCACTGACATTACCTTTAACTGAAGCAGGCAAGTAGGGACTGCCATTCTGCTGATGCTGTCTGAGGATGTCTTAATGTCCACTCTCCAGTCCATGTCGACCAGCCGAGGCAGGGAGACTGAGGGATTAAAAAATGTGTCTGTTAGGCCCAGCAGCACATGATGACACCAGACCCTGGAATCTGTGACTACCACCACGTACATACTTCTCTACTTCTGGCCCCGGGAACCGTACAGCTTTACTGCTACTACATGGTTTCACATAATTTTCACTCTGCAGTAAACCAGCCTCTGAAGGCACTGGAAGAACAAACAGAGGTCTCCCATCATCACATGCAAGGATAGTACAGTGCAAGACAAGCACAGGTAAATTCACAAAGCAGCTGGCAGAAGGGGAGCAGTAAGATGTCTTCTCCACCTCTTCATCCCCCTGCCTTGCTGCCTGCAACACTCAACTAGTGCTTCATCATGAGTTGCTCCGGGACCTACATGCTCTGTTCTGTAACCAATAAGAAAGCGCACAGGAACACTCTTAAAATCCGGCAGTATAAACTATGTTATTTCAAGCTCCCCAACCTGTGAACCAAAGCATTCTGCAGTACAGCATATGTATTAGTGAACTGCAATCTTCACATGTCCTGACAACTTGTTAAAAATACTGAAGATATCATCCTAATTAGATGTAGCCTAACAGAAACCATACAACAGTCTGGTGCAATACCGACATCAATATTTCAGGGCTGGAGACCCCCGGAGCCTTCCAAGAGACAGAGGACAGGTCTGACTTGGCTGCCCTGCCAAGAAATTTGTGCAGCTATCTCTTGCAGAGAGCAGATGGGGATATTCTCTCATGATGGTGCGTACTTAATGGAGCTCACTGCACTATGAACCCTCAAGAGTCCCGCAGCACCGTACAAACTGGCATAAAAACTGAGATTGAGGTTCTTCCAACAAAACTCTGGAACCAACAGGCTGGCTGCAAGTGCCTTTTGTCAGTTCCTAGGAGCATAATGTTTTTCAACAGTGCCTTTCAGCTGCAAGCAATAAATACAAGGAACGTTTGAAGAATATATTCAAGTTAAACTGAGGCAGGTATTTAGATGGGTGGCATGCAGATATCTCTCCCCCTTGTTTAAACAAAACAAAGTTTCCTATTTTCATTAAAAACCCCACATTTTAACCCAGAAAAAGGAACAGTATTGACATTTTCATCCGAGATTTACAAGTGTTTTCTAACACAAACTGGAAAGAGGAAAGCATAATTACTTATCCAACCAGATAACAACAGCAAGTGTTAAAAGATGACGCTGAACCCTTGACTGTCCAGTGGTAAAGTGCAATTTACCACCCAAATCCAGATATTTGCAAAGTGTCTGTAAGGTAAATTCCTTGTTTAAAATATATGTAAAGAAAACAATTTGTAAGGTGCAGTTTAACAGGGCATACTGAAAGTCCCTCCGACTTTGGTACTGTCATGTTTGAGACCCAGAACACCTCTTGCACCTTTTTCAACTCCATTTTCAGTTAAGAGTGGAGCTATACTTCCTTGTTGGAAAGTGCAGCATCCAGTTTCCTGGGAAAAATGGTAAATTCTCACTAGAAGAAAGTCCACACCAGGGACACAGAAACAACCACAAGCCCTTTCGGTTTGAAAAGGGCATTCACGGCTAAGGGGCTTAAATGCTGTAACTACGTCAGAATAAATGGCTACAGGGTGCCTGAAAAAACATTGTTCCCATTTACGTCAGCTCAGGATTTTCAAAGAAGTGTGAATGACCAACCCCATAAAAGATCTGCAGGGAGGTGATCGTTTATTCTTAAAGTCAATTTAATATCTCAGCTGTGGTGCTTGATAGGTTTGAGTGTCTTTGCAAAGCCCTATCAAACCTGGTTGTCAGCAGTTATTTGACATGTATTTAAAGGTACCAGAGGGGAATGAAGACGCAAAGAATAAACCTCTGTTCGGAGCTAAGGAAAGAGCTGTCTCAGTAGGCAACTGCAGCCTGTCTGGATTCTGCCTATCGTAAGATGCCTAGTTTCCTCCCCAAGGATTGATCGCCAGCCCTCCTACTGACTCCAGATGCTCAAGTTGCTTCCTAACAGAGCTTACAGAAATATCTCTTTCTGTCTGGGAAAAGGCTCCCCCTTCTCCTCCTGCTCCCCTGAGCAGAGCTCCAGGGGGCAGGGCAGAACTGGCTGCCTTGCTCTTGCTTTCAGAACAAATTCCAGTTCACAGTCTGCCAGGGCCAGCACTTGGCAGCATTTACAATAACATAAAATATATCTGTTTAGCCTTGTATGTTTATTTGCAAAGATTGATTGCTGGTGCCTTGGGAGAGGCAGGAAATGTTTTTATGTTAAGATAGATCAATCAGTTGGAATGTCTGTTCTTTAAATCACCATCTTGGTCCCTATGTAATATGTCAGATATTTCAAAAATACAATACTAAAATAATCCATAATTTCCTAGAAGACGATCTCATTCCAACAGGGTTAATTATTCATGAATACAAAGGCATGAGTGTCAGAGCAGAGCTCCTGGATGGTGCTTCAAGAGCCACACACCCAGCCTTGCTTCTGGGTTGTGAAGATCTAGCGAGCATGTCATAATTGCTCTCATTTCCTCTAATGCGTGACAGTGTTAAGGATAAGGAAAAAGCATTGTGTCTTGGTAACACTACAACATTGTTTAGTGCAAGCAACTGCTGTATTTACTGTATTAGCATTACACAATAGTTTCTTCCCTCTCTCTATTTATACTCCATCAAAACTTTGAGAGGTAGCGTATTTCCAGGTCTTGCCATACTGTTTAGCTGTTGGGCATTATCTCCTCTGCAGGCAAAGAAAAGGGTAAAGAGGATCCTAGCATACCTGAAACTACTCTGCTATGTATTGGATCCCATTTGCAAGCCTCTAAGTGCTACAGTTGTAAAGAAAACCTCTTGAGGAGAAAACAAAGTGTTGTAGCTGCATGGAACACCTAACTGGGATGTAAGTCCTTGCCCATGATGCTATTGTTAAAGTCTGCATTCCTAATTACATCACTGTTTAGAAAGGTGAGGAAAAAGCAGTTACGAATATATGCAGTGTACTTCCTGATGCGTGGAAGAGAAAGAATGCACTGAACTGATTAGATGTGCAAAGATAAGGTATTCACCAACATATATATATCTTTTACAGTGTAAAGTTACTGAATATGGACATCGCTTAATGACTTGAATGGGGAGGTCAGAGTGCTTCATTTTCAAAAGTTTTGCAAATACTTGCTGTACACTGCACTCTGCAAGGTAGCAACAGACTGAGCATGAAATGGAATTGCCTGAGGACCAGAAACAATTTAGCACAGCAGCACAGATCTGAATACAAGCTTGTTGGCCTCTGCTAAGCTCTGTGATGCCACAATCATACAGCTTGATATAAGGCAAATGGGGGTATTCCTGTGCTGTTATGAAAATATGTTGTGACGCACTATTCTAAACTCTAAGCTCCAATGACCTCAGGAAACATTAATTGCATCAAGATGTGAACTACTACTTACTCTGACTTGCTTGTGCTTCATTTCTCCAAGCAGAGCTGCGAAAAAGTGGAGAAGAGAAAAAAGGTATCAGCAGTGCTTTGGGAAAAAAAAAAAAAAAAAAGGTATGGAAAGCATTCAAAGTGGCTTATCCCTGACAGAAGGGTCACCAGGGCTGCCTATGTCACTGACTGCTGAGGAAAAGCTGTCACTGGTGTGCAATGGTAGGCAAGCTGGTGACCAACTATTAGTTCTTCTTATAAGTGCGGCTCACTTACGGCATGTACCTTTCTCCCCAGTTTTATCAAAGCAATGGGCTACCAAGCAGTGAGATGTACAAGCATGCAGAACTGCTATCCTCTGTCACCACCCCACGTATGATCTACCGCATACAGTGCCTCCGCAACTAAGCCAGGGTGGTAAGTGGATGGGCATCTAGATGCCATCCAATCAGACTTTGTAGTGCTGAAATCTAGCCCTCTATATTTTATCATTATCTGTGGCATTTTTCCACCACGCAAGTGAGTTGTTAGGATAAAAGGGGCTTTGCATTACATGAATGAGGCCCACACCCATTCCAAAAATCTTGGGAAAACCCTCTGTGCCCTTTGTTTGCCATTCCACTCCAATGATGTATTCCATTCAACTCTGCTCATCCTGACCTGGGTGATTATGCCCAAGGCACGCACAAAATTCACAGAAACAAGACTTTGCACACTGCCAACTATCCACAGATCAAACCAGACATGTAGGCTTTAACTTTCCAGCTGAAAGCAAATGGCAGGTGGGTAGCACTCACATATTCTCCAAGATTATCTTAGTCAAAAGGTTTTTCAGATTTTGGTGGAAGTTTTCTGGAAAGAGAGAGAGGATATCTTCTGCCCTCGTCAAGCCGTGGTACACAATGTGCCTGGTGAGATTGTGCAAAGCAGATACCAGCTGTAAGAAAGGAAGAGGAGAAAGGTCTCTGCTGGCTGGAAAAGCATTACATACAGCACAGGATGGGCCTTCAGTAGCCAGGAGAGACACAGCTTCTGCCGCGAGACCAAGAGCAGGAGGGCCCTGGACATCCAAGTACTGCCTGACAGCCTTAGCAGGCAAGGGGCTGAGGTCTCACTGTCCTCCATCACGCACGCCTCATGCACTTCCCTTTTGCCTCCCTGTAAGGCCCCTCCGGGCTGTGCCTCCGGGGGAGGATCGCTTTTACCGAGTACGTTTCGTTACAGCAGCGGCCGCGATCCTTCGGAGCCCCAGGGCGCCGCGCATCTTCCCGAGGGACCGGGCTAACCCCTGCGCTGGCGCCCGCACCGCTGCCGGCCGCTGCTGGCGGCTCCTCCCCTCACTCCCGCACGGCGAGGCCCAGGTCCCGTCCTGTCGCGCCTTCCTACGCGCCCCGTTTCCGCGCAGCGGGAGGGGGCACTCCCGAGCGCACCCCGCTCGCTGCTGCGCCCACGGCTCTCCCTCCCGCCGGCGCCCGGCGCTGCCCCGCCCGGCCCTACCTGCTCCGCTTCCTCGGGGCCGGCGGCGAGGCCGGGGCAGGCGCGCTGCGCCAGCGGGCCGAGGCCGGCGGGCGGGCTGGAGAAACATTGCTGGCACAGCTGCCGCACGGCGTCCCTCGACGGCGCCTGGCGGGGAGCAAAGCGGAGGGTGCTCAGCCGCGGCCCGGGAGAGGCAGCCCCCGGGACGGGACGGGCGCCCCGTCTCAGCCGCTCGGCGGCCCGCTCACCTTCAGCAAGCTCTGCAGGGCGGCGAACTCCCCGTCCCGCACCGCCGCCATCTTGGCGCGGTCAGCTGAGCGGGGCGCCGAGCTCCCCCTGACGCGCCGCCGCCATCTTGGTGTTGTCAGCTGAGGCGGGCGGGGCCGGGCCGGGGCCGAGGGCAGGCGGCCGGGCAGGCTGGGCGCTGGGGTGGGAACTTCGCGTTCTTGCAGTCTCAAATCCCGGTCCCACGTTGAAGGTTTAGCGGCCCGCCCCCGCTGTGGAGCGTGAGGGAATGCGTGCGCCGTGCGAGCGGGGCCGACGGTGTAGCAGGAGCCCGGTATCGGTGGTGAGGTAGCAGGGACGAGGGCAAGCCCTAAATATCTGGCCTCGCCCTCTCTGATCTACTCAGTTTTTTACTGTCGGTGCAAATCTCTACATTGTATACAGAATTTAGCTGTAAATGCTCTATTTTCAGCCAGTGGGAATGGAAGGCAAAAGATTTATCATGGTGCTGCTGCAATGATGTGGACCATTATCTTAGCAAACTATTTTTCACTTCGTAAAGGATTTAAGTAAGTCCCCTTTCTGAGAGAGAAATAGTCTTCTCTTTGTCTTGTGTAATTCCCAGCACATCTGGTTCCAGGACATCTGTAATCTATGATCACTACTTGTGTCACAGCACCCCATCCCCATTTCCATTTGCGTTGTTCTGTAAGCAGAACTGTAAGAAATGCAAATACGCAAATGCTGTTTGCATTGGGCTTCACAAGCCTGGCAGGGAAAAGGGCTTCCTCTTGCAGAGGAACTGATTTCCCTCTCTCATGCTGGGAAACCTTAAAGGGCAGAGCAATCCAAAGGGAGAGGATTTTATTTTCCGTCATTTTTCATGAGCAACAGGAAACAAGGCTCTGGGGGAACTATTTTGGGGTATGAGTTTACCATCAGTGGCCTCTTGAAATTAATTAGTATGATTGATCAGTTTGGAGAGCTGCCATGTATTTGTGCTGCTTTCTCTAGCACTGTGTCACCAGCAAATCTAACAAGGCAGTACGTTAGGTAAAGCTGAGGGTCAGCCTTGTGGAGTCATCTTCATGGTGGGGCCTTCCTGGGAGAGCTGGTGTGCTGCTGAGCTGAGGTGGCAGGACCGAGTGGGAAGTGGGTCTTGTGGATGGCAATTGCTTACCCAGGTGACCGTACTATACAACTCAATACTCTGATCAGAAAAGGAAAATGAGGTACACAGATGGCATAGTCTGTTCCTTTCTGAGAGGAAGTATCAAAAAGATTTGGCAATGGTCTTTCTTTCCACAGTGATCATTTTCCACTTACACAAATATGGCAGTATCTGTAAGCTACACACTGGAATAGACCAGAAGGTGACGGGACAGATGGTGGGACTCCTAATTTTTGTTTCCAAAATGAAAGGTTTGCAGAGTTAGTGGCTAAACAATAGCATCCAAAAGGGAAAAAAAATTTGGCTAGTGATTAGAGATCAGGGTTTAAGTGTTAGGAAACTGGAATCCTGTTCTCTTGACCCTGCTTCAGTCTTCAGATGAATCAAGGTAGGTCGCTTTTGTCACTTGAGTGACAGGAAGGTAATTAACTGTATAACATAAAGTCCTGCATTAATAAACATGGGCATTTATTAACATCAGCAGTAAGCTTAGAGGTTGTGAAAGGATAAACAGAATGAAGGCAGTATGAAAAAACAACACTCTTACAATCTGAGCAAGTAAGCCTAAAAGAAACATGGGGATTGTTCCCAGGATATCACTTAATATTGTAATTGCATCATTGACCTCGTATAATCTGACTGCTTGTCTTGTTCTCAAACCAATAAAACTAGCATTTTCTACGGTCAGAGGTAAGCAGAATTTTTCTAAGCAGTAAAACTTCTGAAATGCTGTATCCAGCCAGGGTCCCTGTGTTTTTTTCAGGGCTTTTCTAAAGCAATGACTTTACAAGACTTACATAAAATCAAATTGATCCATGCCTAGGTTAAGGACTTAATTATACAGAGTAACTTTGTCAGACAAGTAGGTGGATAGATGCAAAGGGCAGCTGTCGTTGCTAATTATCACAGGCGTATGTGGCAAGAGTGAACATTTACCTGTGAGTCACATACTCAGAACAAAGATGCTGCCTGCCAGTAAGACCTGGCATCATACTGAATTTTCTCTCCAGTCCACCTCCTATTGTTGCCATTTCCTCACTCTGGGAGCCTTCTAATTATGAGGAAATAATGAGAGGTTTGATTTAATATCCAAATTGAAATGCTGTTTGTAGCTTATGGTCAGCAGCTAACAGAATTGCTTAGTAAAATGCTTTATCTGTGGGTGAGTAGATCTTTCTTTCTCTCTCTCTCTCTCTCTTTTTCTCTCTTTCTCTCTTCCTTTCTTTTCTTCCTTTAGTACTGTCTGTATTTGTCTTCAAGGTCCAGACCTCCAAAATGAGTTTATAAGGGCTGAAGGGTGAGACTGCATCATGTAAGGAAGGCAGGCCCTGTGATCAGTGTGCTTATCAGGAAGTTTTGAGAAACAGCAGTTGAATTACCTGCTGTGCCAGAGGTAATTCTCTCCGAGTTCGAAAAAAAAAACCAAACCACTTAGAGGAATGAGATGGATTGGATGACCTCCTTAGGTCTTCTCGCAGCCCTTTTTTTCTGCAATCTCATGTCTGTATCACCCAGTGGGACTTGGCTGTGAGCTCTGAGCCTGCAGATGCATCTGCACAGTGCTATGTGCGGGAATTGGCTCAGATCTCAAGAACTAAACTGCTGTTAGTCCAGTCATTGAGTCTGAAAATTAAACTCTGCTTCCAATTTGGGCAAATATGCCTGCACCCAGGCCTGGGTGATACAGCTATAGTACTGACTGATTTGGCTCGCTCTCTTGGTTGAGCCAGCCCGGGGTATCTGCAAATCATCCGTCCTGAAGTAGTGCAGATATGTCAATATAAAAAACACGTGGGCAGTAGCACTGCAGGGGGCTGGGTGAGTGAGCAGTCTTTGGACTATGAGACTCTTAAATACTGTGGATAACTTTGTAAATTCAGGATCTCCTGGACATGGGGAAGTGGGTGTATTGGTATGTATACTTACCTGCTGTCTGCTGTTCTTGTCTGTGACCTCTATTCCCAGCCTCCAGAATTAGTATTTCATCGTCTGATCAGGGATGCTGGCTGGGAATCACATGAATGAGAAGGGAGGTGAGGCAAGAAGGGATGACTTCTGAGGGCTAGGTGGGAGGTTTCTGGTGGGAGTTGGGGACCTTCCAGGGCTTGCAGTAGGAGAATAGTTCTTCATTTGCCTTTTCACTTAAAGTAGCTAGTTGTCCTAGTTTTCTGTATCTATTGTACTTGGCAAGGAATAGCCAAGGGGAATTAATTTGTTGTCAGGTATATATACAGCTCTCTCTGCTGGTCTCTGAGGGATTTAAACTTTTCCCTACTTGGAAAATATCAGGAGGGAAGTTGCCTGTGTGCCCTTTGCCTTTTTTAATGGAGAGGGACCCAAGCCTTTTTTTTCTTTTAAAAAAAAAAAAAGGAGAGGGACGTAAGGGGAAGAACTGTGTATTTCATATATAAGGCATTGAAAGAATTGTTTGCATCTCACACATGAAGTATCTTCAACAGAAGTCAGCTATCATGACAGAATAAATTCTGTGATACAGCAAGGCAAAAATCGATAGATGGAAAGCTGAATGAAAGAATTTCAGTAAGTCAGTGTAAAATACAATCTGTGGTTTTTTATGTAGCTATGTAACTCCAGTGACAGCTAAAAACTTTGCAAAAATGTCATATTTGTTGTAGTCTATCAACTATAGAGAGAGCCCAAAATAAATGTACCTGAGAGGGACTGTGTTGTGAGGAAAAGTCAGTCTTGCTGTTCCTAATATATTCAAGGTAAAAAATAAGCATAAAAAAGCAAGCAAATAACTAGACAAATCCCATTCCAGCCAGTCCTTCCCCCCCCACCCCGCCTTGAGAAGTAAAAAAGGAAAGGAATAAATTTAGCTTCCCTACCATTCCTGGCTGGAGCATTGTAACCTTTTACACTCCAGGGAAAGAAGCGCACAGTTCTAGCTCACTTTGGCTATTCAAGGCTCCCTGGGAGAGAAATCTTTGGATTAATTAATTAATTACGCATTTGATGGGAAGAACTATTAGGTTTTTCAATGCAGTCTAGCCTGTATTCACTGGAGCATCTGTTGCGGAACAACAGTCTCTTCCTCATGGGCTTTCTGCGGCAAGGCAGGGCTGTACTCTGTAACTGCACCCTGCTGGGTGTGTGCAGAAACTGCTGCAAGGAAAAGTGAAGCTGTTCCCTTGCCCCGAAGAAAAGAACTCCATACTAGGTGATTCTGGTTTAGAGACTGAGCAAGATAAATTGTGAGAGACATCTTTTCCTCAGTTAATTTTGCATTATTTGTTTTTTAGCGGTGTTTCTTTAGCAACAAAGAGCAAATAATAGGAAAGAAATCTTCACAGAGCGTGCAGGCAAGATTGGGTTTACTAGTACTTGTTGCCTACTTGGAGTCATATTCTCCAACCAGGACTTTCCTGAAATGTCTCCAAATTTCTGAAGTCCCATTTATACTATCTTACATATTGATGGATACGTCAGGACAAGGGCAGAAGTTTCTCGTAGTTGTTAATGGGAATCATACTTAGATATATTACCAGGAAGGCAAATTTCCCCCCAGATGTCTGGTTGCATCGACACTAGTAAACTAAACAGTGGCAGAGAACATTCCTGAGGCTTTTACTGTTAGTGCTGTTCTTGGCATGGTTTCCACTCATACTGACTGTTACTCTCCCAAGCAGCTCCAGGGTATGGATCAGGAGTCGGCATGGACTAGGAAGCAACCCCAGCGGGCAGTGCGCACGTGGCCGAGAGGTCAAGAGCCGAGCAGCTCTTGCAAACCATCCTATGCCCATTGGTCTCTGGGCCAGAAAACAGTTCAGAGCATGTTTAATTTACTAGCCCCGTGTTCTTGTCGTCACTCCTTTTGCTGCTGTTAAAATGAGCTTTCCAGCAGACATGGTCTCTCTCTTCCACCTAACCTAGTACATGAACATCAGTCACCAGAAGTTACCACAGTCCTCCACGGCTTTTATGCCTAAGGGCAGAGAGAGACTGCAGTTCATGAGCAGGCATAAAACCTTAAAATCCAGGATTTTAATCCTCAGGCTAAAAAATGTGGACTCTTTTAGGTATGTCAGCAGAGATCTGTAGGGGAAGTGCAGAGTGGCCAGGCTAGAGACGTTTTTTCTGCCCACACGTTACCCGGCTGCAGGCTGCCTGCATCGCTCAGCTGGGGACAGACTCTTATCCATGCTGAAGGTGCTGCCAGCAGAGCTGTGATTTTTTTTCTTCATATTTCTAGCTAGCATCGCTGTGTTGACAAAACTTTGTAGACAATTTTGACACTTCCCATATAAGGGAGCGGACTTCAATTTTAAATATGATTAAAAACTGCCCTGGAGCGTAAGACAATAGCAAGTGTCTTGGCACATTGACTCAAAAAGTGAGAACCAAGCATGTCATGATTGGCCTTGAGGCAATGACCGATGTAGAAACTAAGCAGCAAACAAGATGGATTCACTTCTCATTCAAACTGTGGGAGAAAAATGCTTGCAAAATGGATGGAGCAAAAAACCGACAATGAATAAAACACAGGTTGCGTGAACTGCCACCTGATCCTTTACTAGGACGCAGAAAGCCTCTGACTTCAATCAGAAATGTAGATTCCTAAGGACTTACTAGTCATAAAAGTAGTGATGAACTTAGAGAAACCGTAATAGCCTCCTCAACCAGGAAGATTGAACTGGCTTGAAATGTGAAATGTTGCCAGCATAAAAATGTTGGCTATATCAGCAGACACCATGCCCTCTAACCAGTTTAGGTCCACTGGCAAAACACTTGAAGTAGAGCCAGCTACGTCAAAAGAAACGTACGTATTTTGCTGCTTAAGATGCTCAGGAACCTGAGTGGTTAATGGAAGCTGAAAAACTCACTAGATGCTGTGAGAAAGCCTTTGTGCTAATGTAGCTGCTCTAACACAATCTCAAATGTATAGAGAGACCTTTAGAACATAAAGATCTGTTTCTAAACGGTAGCTGTTTCAGATGCTTCCGATGTCTGCTTTGGCCCTTTCTTGCTTATTAAATGCAGGTGCCAGACACAAGGTAGCTGTGGTTAGATACCAGCAGGTCTCTAAATAGATACATGGGTCTACCCCTGCTGAGAGCACTGCAAGCCAGGAGTCATGTGGCCTGTAACTCAAACATCCCACATGCACACATCCTGAAGAAGGGCTTGTGGGGACCAAATTTTGTCCATATTTTCCAGTTATAATAACTGGACTGAAGGAAAAAGCACTGTGTTGCTGTGGTGTCTTCCAGGTAGTAGTGATTATTTTTAAGGTTGCTAGTGAAGGCAGTACAAGCAAAATACCCCAAGTATAAAATAATACATTGGTTCTCATTGTTCACTATGGGTACAGCCAAGGTTTTCACAGTTCATACACAGAATGGAAAAAAATAATAGTCCATAGCCCCTAAACTGTATATAGTCTACGTACTTGCTTATAAAAAGATTACCAGTTAGAAGTTAGGAACTTTGTGTTCTCTCTGTTTTTGTTTCTTACTAGATAAGGTAAAGAAAACGCATACGAAACTTGTAAGATGGTGTTGCATATCCAGCACCAGAAAACCCTGTGCCAGAAGTTTTCCTGCTGTATACCGAAATAGCTCATCTCTGATGATGTTTGGTGTTAAACCACTGTGGTAGCAGAGATGGAAAATGTCTGGCAATTCTGAAAACAAACAAAAAAACAAACAAAAAGGTGAGGAAGCTCCTCTATTTTATTTGATTTTTACTTTTTTTTTTTTCCTACCAGAAAACTTCTGGAAATTCTGTCAACAATTAAAGTAGCTGTTTTAAATATATAGATACAGGAACAAAACTATTTACTTCTTTAGGAATGAGATATGCATTGTTACCAATATAGCTTGCATGCAGAGATTTCTGCTAAGAATATTTATGGCATAACATAGTACCAGTTCTTCACTTCTAAGCAGTTATTCGCATACCTATTACTTGAGATGGAATCCTACTACCATGGGGGTATTTATTGTCTCCTTTTCCTGTTGATATCTCTAAAATGGAGGGATATCTTTCACAATGGAAAGCATTAATATTATGGACTTGTAAAAAGAATGGAAAATCATAGCCATAGGGCCAAGGAATAATATGTAAATTAAAATGGATGTTATAATGCAGATAGAGAAGGGACTCATTTTCAGAGAGGTTGGAAAATAACCATGACATTCCTATGTATTTTCATTGCACTGTGATTAAATGCACCATAGCATTAAAGACTGGAAATAAATCTGGCCTCCACTATGTGAGAACTGTAATTGCTCAGTACAAGCAATTTTGCAATGTGTTGTCTTTATTTGAAATAGCTACTAGAAAGAATTCTAAAAGCCTGTAATGCAACAATAATAATATAATTTTAAAAATCAGTCTAAAATTTCTCTGCATTGTGAGTGAAAACACTGAATATCAAAGCAGATTTTTTTGTTTTCCAAAAAAGAAATAATAATTTGTCCTTGTCTTGCATTAAAAAAAAAAATAAACAGGGAGCTTTGCTTGTACCTTTTTCCTTTACTTCCACATGTCCATGTCACAAGGTGAGAAGCTGATACAGCGTCAACAGCATCCTAATGCCCATAAGAAGAAACAAATTCCTAATAATAAAGTTGCTTATCCCTTTCCAAATTAGAAGATGCAGGACTTAGTTCCTAAACTAATGCAGTAGAGATATGACATCAAGTATGTGTTGATCCAACTGGATGTAGACTATTTGGTGACCAAGTGCAATGCTCTGTGCCCCAGCCAGTCTGCGGGTAAGCCCTGCAGAGTTTCGGGGTACAGGATTTCCAAACAGTCGCCTATCTGCCTGCCAGCACTTACCAACTCCACAGGAGAGTCAGCAAGAGAAAAGCCTGCTTGTGCAGCATCCACTTCAGTGCAGACTGATGCATTAGCTTCAAAACATCTTTGTCTTCAGGCAGTTAGGCAGGAGACATGGCACTGGGGTGTTAGAACATCAGGCATACCTTCCCTTCTGGCAGTCCTGCTGCAGAGACAGCTGTATCCTGTAGAGGGAGAGAGAGTTGGAGTTGTAATTTCTCTGTACACTACAGCAAGATTTGTCACAGCTTGCCTGTCAAAGCCCTTATATTTCTCCTAGGTAGAAAATGGGAAGACTACTTATACCTACTCTTGCGAAGATGTTTGAGATTTAAAGACAGGAAGCATTAGGCAAGCTCTAAGTATGTTTGTCTTTTTGAAATAAAGCACCAAGCAGTTAAAAATATTGAAAAGCTATACAAATGAGACTACTTGACAGCAACCTTTGAATGTGCATCGATTTAGACACGTTTGCAGGCATGACAACAAGGCTCTTGCATTTAGCATTTTGACATATATTTCTTTTTACTGCAATTCAGACAAATTGATTGGTCTGCGTGATTAGGGAAAGTTTCTATATGAATCACTGGACCTGACAGGTAATCTTTGTGTTAAGTACTTGTCTGTGTTAGACTCTTTTAATCTTAAAATTTCCTACCTTTAGTTCTGTTGGTGAAACCCATTAATTTTGTGAGAGTGAGAGTAGGGTAGAACCATTTGGGGTACCTCGTGGGCATGATTAGCAACGTTGGCCTGACTCTGCATAGCTGTGCACCCTGTGCATTGTCAGTCTGTTGTCTGTTGCGGTGGCTAAACAAGGTGCAGGTAATGTAGAACCAAGACCTTTCCTTTTTGCACTCATGTGGCATTTGGCCCCATCTCTACTCACTAAACAGCTGTCATCCTGACAGGTATTTATTGTTACCATTTTTTAAGGAATGGAGCAAAACCATGTGGTTAATACACAGATTTGTACTCTTCAGTGTCAGTTCTCAATCATCTTTCAGACAACAGTATTCCTTCCTCCCTGGCCTCTCAGCTGAAGCAGCTAGTGCCTTTTCAGTCTCTTCAAATGGGACTGCAAATTAGAGGGCGAGACCACTGCTGACAGATGTGATCTGTAAGGCCCTGTGCTAACAGATACTCTCTGTGTGCTATGTAAGTCTGTGGACACTTGTAGGTATTAAAACTGGAAAGTGAGCCGCCTAACACTACTGTGAAGAAGACACTGCACATTAACAGTTCATCTGAGGTAATTTCCTTACCCCCCACTGCAAGATGGTCCCTATAAAATTTGATAGACAGGTCAGACTGTGCCAGTTCACAAAATTATGAATGTGTTCAAACTGCAAAGTGTCATTGGGAATAAAAGAAGCTGAGTATTTTCCATCAGAAAGCGTTTGGCCTAAGCATAATACCAAGCTTTTACAACTTTCTTCATCCAAGGTCTCATCCAGACATAATAATCATTCATTGATGCTCACAAAACTCCTGGGAGAAAATTCTGTGTAACATATCTCAAATCAATGGAACTGCATCTGCTTTTTTAAAGCAAATTAAAGCATGCTTTGAAACACTTTCCTTGAGGTATTTGGAACCCTGACACCATAGCAGAGTTAGTTCTGGCAAAACAGAAGGAGCAAGCCACCAGGGACAAAAGCAAGACATTTAATCTCTCTTATAAAAGCAAAAAAGTAAACAAGCCGCAGAGTTGGCAAAGGATAAATACAAACTTTAAAACTCATTGAAGGGAACATTTCTTCCTCCCTGCTCTCCTTTTGAATGTCAGTGTCTCTCAGCATGACTTAGCCGTCATGACTGAGAGGCTACACAACGAAGCAAAGGCCAGCGCTAGCATGGGCTTCAAGCTCTCCCTTTCAGCCACTGAAGATGACCGCCACATGGTGCAAGTAACAACATGGAGGGGACAGCAGCAAGGGAAAGCGCAAACATGCTGAAGTTCATTGGTTAACTGTGGTTGACAACACTTGCCAGAAGGGGCTCCTTCAAGACATGGTATGTAAAAGAGCAAGCCTCAAACATGCACATTTCAGTTGCATGGTTTCTTTCTTCCAACAGAAGAACTTACCTTCAGTAGCAAGTAGTTAGTAAGATCTATTACTGGGAACCATTACTGGCAGGAGAGCAGTTTCTGCCTGTTGATAGGGCCCCAGGCCATCTTGGTGACCTCTGGCCATTTAGGCTTCAGAACTGAGAGAAACATCAAGGACCAACTCTGAGAGTGCAGTGATGCCAGTATCAATAAACCAGCTGTAGAAACATTTCATCAGTTTAATATTCTGTATTCATTACAAAGTCTTGCTACACCACAGCCCATTTTAGTCAGCTGCAGGCACAATCCAAGGTCGCTGTGACACAACCTATAATCTCTGCTTAACCATTTTATTTCTGCTACACTTTCTTGCTTCCCTTCCACTTTTCCACAGTCTAAACCCCACTTGATCACTGCCCTCTGCACTACCTGGCTTTAACCACTGGGTGCCTGGGGCCTCCCAGCAGGAAGCCCTTCATGCCCTGGCTGATCCTCCTGCGATGGAATGCTGCCTGCAGATAAGCAAATGCTTGCGAATAAACCAGTGTGGTGTTCTCCAAAGCAAGGCATAGAGTGTAAGTGTAGAGCATGCAGAGCTGTTGGTTTCTGTAACATGAATTAGTTGTAGATTTGCAGGGCACTACACAAAATGCACCAAGAGGCCAGTGTTCAACCACTTCACCAAGCTGTGCTTGTGCTCAGTTTGCATTTGTGATAAGGCCAGGTGTGCTGGGCTGTTAGGCGCACCCTGGGCAGTGGCAGATCAAGCTCACCTCAGGCACTTACGTACTTCAAGAAATTGCATGTCCACGTTCACCTCGTGTCACTGGTCCTGCAGCTCAGGTAGAGCTAGGAGGTAAGGACAGTTGTAAAGTTGTGACTGTGACCCAGAACTGCAACAATAATCCCATCAGCTCATTTTGTATGAGAATAGGTGAGAGAACAGTCACCATTACATCTCAGTAAGCAAAAGGATTCATATCCCATTATCAAGGAAATGCTGGAGGCATTCAGGCCCTTTTTGTTGCAGTTGCTGCCTTTTATTGGTCTGAAATGACAAATATGAAGGGCTTATTTCTGCCTCTACTAGCTAGGACTGTGTTTTCATTCTGTGTTAATATGCTGGCTAGTTCAAAGAAGTCCAGGTTTAAGTGCTAAGAAACAGTAATAAAATCATAAATCTTCAATTTATTTCAGTAATGCCTTGATCACACATATAATTGCAACAGAAAACAATCAAAAAGCAGTTTCTTTCTCTGATTGTTTTGGGTGGCTTAAAACTCAGAAAAGATGAGGTATACCCCATACACTCAGAAAAGCCTCTAGTAATACCTCAAAACAGAAGAGCAGAATTGTAAAAACTAAGAAACTGGAATATGAATTTATATCCCTCTTTTTTCTGCTAAAGCTCTACTTCATCACAACCACATGCTTAAATTAGCAAGGCATCATAAGGGTATATGTCAAGATAAATGCTTAAAAAATGTCCTTCCCTGTATTATTAACATCACCATGGATTTTTCAAATTAAAGAGCTCTTTAAAAACATAATTGATTTTTCATTATTTATCTGCTGTTGCCACTGTTCATGTCCTCGGGTGTAAGTAGTAAATCCCCAGAGGGGTGTTTTGTATCTATATTAATGTATATTGGATGCTTTGCCTTTGGCCTTTTAGAAATAGCACAAATACAGCTGTGTTTGTACATCTATAATTTCAGCACATGAACTAGCCTCTCAAAGAAGTTTCCTGTTGGCAGCCTATACTTTACTGTCTTCTGCAGAGTTTTGTAAAATATCTGTTATCAGTGGCCAAGGTGTGTGAGATGATGAATGCTGTGGACTACTGTTCTGCTCTGTCGTGGAAATTTCTGTCTCAAATTATTTGGAGGCAAGAGGTGTTATGTAAAGCAGGTCCATGTCTTTCTTATGCTAGGGGCTCCACAGCTGGACACAGTATTCCAAATGGGGCCTTACCAGAGCAGAGTAGTGGAGGAGAACCACCTCCCTTGACCTGCTGGCCACACTTCTTTTTGATGCAGCCCAGGATGCAATTGGCTTTCTGGGCTGTGAGTGCATGTTGCCGGCTCATATTCAGTTTTTCATCCACCAATACTCCCAGGTCCTTCTCCTCAGGGCTGCTCTCAATCCACTCATTGCCCAGCCTGTGTCCATGTTTGGGATTTCCCTGATCCAGGTGCAGGACCTTGCACTTGGCCTTGTTGAACTTCATGAGGTTTGCAACAGGCCCACCTCTCAAGCCTGTCAAGGTCCTTCTGAATGGCATCCTTTCCCTCCAGCATGTCGACTGCACCACACCACACAGCTTGGTGTCATCTGCAGACTTTCTGAGGGTGCACTCAATCCCACTGTCCATGTCCCCAACAAAGACATTAAATAATACTGGTCCCAATATGGACCCCTGAGGGACACCACTCATCACTGGTCTCCACCCAGACACCGAGCTGTTGACTGCAATTCTTTGAGTTCAACCATTCAGCCAATTCCTCATCCAACAAGTGGTCCACCTGTCAAATCCATGTCTTTCCATTTTAGAGACAAGGATGTTGTGTGGGACAGTATCACATGCTTTGCACAAGTCCAGGTAGATCACATCAGTTGCTCTTCCCTTATCCACCAATGCTGTAACCCTGTTGTAGAAGGCCACCAAATTTCTCAGGAGTGATTTGCCCTTAGTGAAGCCATGTTGGCTGTCACGAATCACCTCCTTATTTTCCATGTGCCTTAGGAGAGTTTCCAGGAGGATATGCTCCATGACCTTGCCAGGCACAGAGACTGGCCTGTAGTTCCCTGGATCTTCCCTTTTTTCCCTTTGTTAAAATGGGGTTTATGTTTTCCCTTTTCCAGTTGGTGGGAACTTCACCAGTCTGCCGTGACTTTTCAAATACGATAGATAGTGGCTTCATCTGCCAGTTCCCTTAGGACCCTTGGATACATCTCATCAGGTCCTGTGAAGAGGTGCCATTTGGAGTTGAAAACAAACAAAAACATTTCCTTATGTCCTTTCACGGTGATGCAGGCAACACTGTCCTGGGCCACACAGCCATGCTGTGCTGTGCCCAGCAGCTCTGCTTCTGCAAGGGATGCAGAGCAGTGGCTGTGACACAGTGAGGCTGTGGCATTGCAGGAGGAGTCAGTGGTGCGAAGCTCATGCTCAGCACGTGACGTTTGGCAGGTCTGGTTTGGAGGAGGGCAGGAGTGGGTGCCACGGGCAAGGGGTGGCAGGCCACCGCCCTGGGCAAGGGGGATAGAGGCAGCCGGCAGAGATGGGAACTCTGCATCAGTTGCTTCTGAAAAAATAAAGTTCTTGTGTTTATATATTAAGTACCCCATTGGTTCTTATTACTTTAATTTAATTGATTTTTTTTTTTTTTAAATTGAGAACATTTTATAGCTGTGGTGATTTACAGTCTTTTTCTCTCAGTAAACTACAGAGTGGAGCTTGAAAAAACCCCAGCCTCTTAGTACATGCTGTATGTAATTCTGGCACCCAAGATATCTAGTTTGATGTGTTATCTGAATCTTTTGCCATGCCAAGAAGAGCACCTAAGCATTGGTGTGATTTTGTTTTGTTTCCTGCTGACTAGTACATCCGGCAAACAATCTGACTTCATTCCCTGTCCCCACAATGACAGCATTGTACAGTGCCACAGCTCAGCACCAACTGATGCATGGTGCCTCATGGTACCAGAGACTGAAATGAAGGGCTACTGAGGAGTGTCACAGCCTTAAAAAATTATGTGTTTTGTTTTGTTTTGTTAGCTGTTGTTTAAACCAGGCTCCCCAGTATTTCTCTGTTAAAAACATTTTCTTCTGACATGGTTATAAAATTACCTTAGTTGAAGTGTAAACCAAATGACCGCGAGTCTAACATCAACGCTAGGAAGTCATTCCTTGGCTTATAGCTACTGATGTTGCCCTGTTACTGGGGTACTTGTTTGCTTTTACCCAGACTGTGCATCCTCACTGTGACAGATTGTATTGGTAGAAGAGCCACTACTTGGGGAACAGAAGCTCAGGGAAGACAACTGCAGATACGGTTTTATTGTTAGAGCGTTCCTCTGGCAACTATGGGTTTGCTGAGGGTTTGTGTCAGCTCAGGAAGACAATTTATGCATGCAACAGAAAGGCTGGACACTGGTGGCTGACTTTACCGTTTCTGTGTATCCACACACCACACAAACCTGTGATTACAAAAGGCAATATAAATACAGTCATGTAAACAATGCCTTAAAGGATTCTCTGCTTTTGCCTCTAACTCATCATGCCAATGCTACTTGGGAGCATTGCTGCCTGAATCCTCATGTTGTGATATCTTACAGTGATGTAACATTATGCAGCTTCATTTGGCAATGACACAAATACCATGGACCTGAAGCACTACTTTCAAGAAAAATTGCTTCCACCAGTAAAATTAATGCTTAACACAAACACAGGGTTTTGGTAGTAAGGTGGCTTCCTGTCACCAACTACTCTGAATCAGCATGTCTGGAAATAAAGCAGAAAGAATTCTCATATCTTCAGACACAAACTGTTACAGTTTAGACAAGTATAGTTACTTTATACCTCAGGAGATGTGCCTAAATGTAGGACCTCATATACCAATCTGGAAACAGCAGAACTGTGTCAGTCTGTTACGCCTTTTCTCTGCATTGTGGTTGTAATGTGTAGTGAAGTAAGGTAAATGTGGGACAGAGTATAACCATTACAGCAGTCCTGCCAGCAATACTTACGATGTGTCTCCACTGGTGTTTTAGTTCAGATCAGAAGTGTATTTTTGATGCAAATCTCCTGATCATCTCTGTTGCCCGTGTTTCATTTTGCATCAGGGGCTGATTTTGGAGTGAAATTAAAATGGAAAATGTTCTCCAGAAGCACACCTAACATGCTCAGACCTTAATAGGCATTCAGTCCAGGGGTGGTTTGAACTGAAAAAAAAACGGAATATGCATAGTGTGCATGTTAGAACCTCAGCATCAACCATGTGTGTGTAGTGCATCTGCTCTACCAATTCTTGGTCTACTTGACCTTACCATCCAGATGTAACCTTACCTGATTTTTAAGAGGAGCTGAGAGGACCTACAGAAAATCAGGGTCTGAATTTTTTCTTTCATCTTCCACGTATATGAAATGGACTGACTGAAATTTTTGTTTCTCCATAGACTATGATGATTAGTGAATTAATGCTTACACAGTATAACTACCAGTGGCATGTCATTGCTGTAACTTATATAACTGGTAAACACCTCAATTGTTGCTGAAAATGCAGCCCCTTCTAGAGTGGAAAGTGTCAGCTGAGTCAGCACACAAAATTACAATG
>VFFE01009229.1:893300-1076132 GCA_008921705.1 Burhinus oedicnemus
GCATTTGCCTCTGCTTTTATGATAAGATTCAATGTGATTTTTAAGTACTCAGGATCCTCCCAGCTACATTTCACTGGGAAATATAGTCTGGAAAGGCTCAAACTCAGTAAACTGAGGAAGGGGCAGAAGTCCTAGAGAAAAACGGTTCCTACAGTAGAGCAAAAAGAGCGCTCGTAGCATCCTTGATACTTTTCCTGTCTGCATTTTGAAAAGGAAAGGCATTAGAGATACTGATTAATGTAAGGACTTACATTGATAAGCAAATGTTAAACAGTGTTTGGAGAAAGTGGGATGTTCATTAGTTACAGGAAAATATGCTGCATTTTCATTGGTTCATACTAGAACTGTTTTTCTTAACCAGAAGCAAACAGGAAGCATAAGTCTTTCAGTATCACCACTAAGTCAGATTTGATTCAACTAGGAAAGAAAAGTCTGTAGTAAAAAAAAAAATATTAAAAGCCTTCTTTCCTTCCTGGAACAGGAAATGTAAAAATAGGAATAGTTTACTTCCAAATCCTGCTAAAAGAGGTGAAAATATCTCATTTTTTTGCCAAAAAAAAGGCTCTACCTTGGTTTTGAAAAGGCAGATATAATGACCTAACCAATTTCAGATATGAATATGCAGCATTTTAAAAAAGCTCTTTTTGAAGTGACGTTGAAAACATTAAAGCATGCAGAGATCCTAACTACCTTGATTTTCAAAACCACTATCACAGGCTCCAAAACAGTGTCAATCAATTCAATCAATCAGTGAACTATGAACCACTATCAATCCATAAAATGTAAGAGTACAGGCAATGGAATACTTCACGACTTCTGACTGTTGGAAGGAAGTGAGCAGTATCAGTACTCCAGTTAAAACGGCTGTGATTATAACATGTAATTTAATTTTTCTAAAATCACAACATTTTATTAACTAGACATTAGGTGTTTTAGTTATTGAGCTCCTAATTGACAAACACTAGTAGTATATAAAATGTTCCAGAAACTGCCCGCTTTCTTTTTTTTTTTCCACCCCAAAAACTATTTGGCTGGTTAATTACAGAAGGTTGAGAACCACTTTTCTTATGGCCCACGTTTGGGCTTCGATATTGATTCTCAGTTAGAAACGTCCTGTCCCAACTCTCTCTTTCTCTTGATCAGCTCAAAGCCACAGTTTGAAAAATGAATGCCTTTTAGTTTTTCATACATTGAAGGGAAGCTTGATGTTTGGAAGACTCACTAATCCAAACAGGTAAGCCTCAAATACTCCGCAGTTCAAACCCCATGCATCTTGAAGCGAGAGCCTCAGAGTCTAGAAATCTCCTGCTGGAGTCGGGAGAATTGCTGTGTTTGGTCAATCATTCCCATTTCTCAAGATAAGGAGGCAGGAGAGGAGTTTTGAATTTTTGAGGTCTGATGCGTGGCCAGCAAATTGACTAAAGAAGCAGTCACATCTGGGCGGACTTGAACAGATGAACCTCTCCCAAAATGCTGAGGCCAACTCTCCTGCCATCTAGAGCAGGGAGGTTTCTTCCAAAACACTTTCTTGGTTGCATCTAGCAGGCTGCACTCACCTCCTTCTGCAAATATGATCTACATGATTAGCTGGAACTGAGTCAACACCCCCAGACTAGGGCACAGGATACAGGAGGATTTTATTACAAGTTGGGTTTCCTGGAGGGAAGTTCAGCTAAAGAGGAGGTTCACATTCTCCCCAGTCTATTGTTCAGTCAGACTTGGACCCTGGCCTTTTCTGTTTATTTATTCAGACAGACCATCTCCTTGCATACCAATCTGTATGTGTACAGTAAACACTGTAAGCTCATTTTAGAGGTAATAACACATTGCAGCTACAAGAATCCACATCTTCCCGTGTCAGCTGCTAATCTTGGTTCTTTCTGCCCTCTTTTCCCTTCTGCCAGGCTCATGCAAGAAGGTAGGTGCAGGAAGTCTGTATCCTGTGCATACAGACCGTCATTCCCCTGAGCGCTGCTGCATACTGCAACTTTCATCAGATGAAAAAAATACCTTTATGTCAGCAAAATGTCTTTTTCAAGGGTAATGGAGGTGACAGAAGATTTCATTGCTTAAACTTACATATTTATAACAGAAGAAGACTTTTTTTGGTTAATTTTATGACCACTGTGTGTAGAGAAGGGGACAACATGGAATCAGATTATGGCTAGTTAGAATTGACTTCATTGACTTTGCAGTTCAGGCTGTGGCTACGCATTTGGCAACAACATAGCTTAACTCATGTTAACCCAGTTATTTCTATTTGCTTCCTCCCAGGAACGTATGCCATCCTTGTGCCATGGAATTTTCCCCAGCAAGACATCTGCCGTTTGCAGACTTTGGAAAACACAGATGTGAAAACAAATTCAAACACATCTGCAATTTCAGGGAAGGAGTGACTGAAGTGCAGGGAGCACCTCCTGCTAGCTTTAACTTAGCTAATACAGGTAAAAATAGTGGTGGAGATGACTGAGAGAAGTCATCTTTCTGTACGCTTTTCCTGTTCCTATGGTTCATCCAAGGCATCTACTTTTAGCTACTGTTTGAGACAGAAAACTGAGCTAAAGGGACCCATTCTGGCCATTAATATGTTACCTTGTCTAGTAACCAAACACAAGCTGGCTGGGGTCCCTGCTAGCCTGCCTGAACTGAGATTTATGCTGTCAGACAGGTTCCCTATCTGCAGTTGCTTGTAACAATTACACAATTAGACTAAGCAAGCATCTCTCAGTGGTAGAACTACTCATTTTTAAACAGGTTGATCATTCGTGGTGAAAATGGATCTGTCAGACAATACGTAGCTGCACTTGCTTTTGCCTCTCACTTCCAAAATCCCCTACCTAGGCCTGAACATCACCTCTCACTGAGCAGCCCCACATGCTAAGTGCAGCCTAATACTTAGTCCCTTCATAAGGCATGTTCCCCAGCTGCAGGTGAACACCATAGTCTGTTGCTTTTTGTGTATGTGCCTCATTTGGTAGACCTCCTGGCCCCTGATGTAATGCAGTGCTAGCCCAAGCATTGCTTTACTGAGGTCTCATTAAAGCTATTTTTTTCCAGTCTTCAGGACTGTGCCTTTCCTTAGTCATGACCTAGCAGATGCACTTTCTGTTCCAAAGGGAGGATGTGAGAGAGGACGCCTGCCTAGGGCATGGTGTGCATGGATCCGGTGAGTAATAATCCAGAGTAAATCGCTGTTTACTTGGAATGCTTTTGCCATTTTGATTTCACATGTTTCAGCAAGGTGTGGAAATGGTAGGGAAGTGAGGGAGAAAGGGAGGGAAGGAAAAGAGGCAGGCTGTTTTATTTGTTGAATATTTTTGGTTGCAAAGCCCAAGAGTTGGCCCTGTGTTTATTCTAGTGAGTTGGCACCACGCACACACACACAAAATCTCAGATTTCCTTTATGGATGGCTGAAATTCCAGTCTTGCCTGGCAGAAGGGTAAGTTCCACATAAAGAACAGTCTCTGTGGAGAGTTTTTGAAAATAAATCAAAAACCTGAGAGACTGAGAAAAATTCTGAGAACTGGAGATGTGTCAAACCAATTTGCCCAGCTTCATATTGGCACAGTTAGGATATGACTCTCTTCTGCACAGACACAGAGCCCTAGACTCAGATTCCACAGCTGGTGTTCAAACACCCATGTTAGCTCTCTGGAGGAGAGCATGTCTGTACAGACAGCCATTTGGCCACCATACAGTATTGCTCGTAAGCAATATGAACATGTGCCTATGGGATTCTCCAGTTAAATACATTTATTCTGGCAATCACAAGTGTACAGGCCCTACTGGCATGCAAAGACTCATCCTATGCAGAAGATTGATACACAGTCTGCACCTTCATTTAAACAGCACTTCTAACATCTTATATCCTTCCTCCTGCTTTATAGTGCCTTTGTGGTACAAAGGCTTTATCTGATAACAGTGGATAATTTGGGATCAGAGGCATCTAATAACGTGGAGGAATACTCCATGAAGCTGTCCTTCACTTTACCATCCATATAACTACCACAAGCTGTGCATGTTCTGGGTATTTGCATCTTACTCTGTGTATTCAAATGCAGTCCATCTTTCAAATGCCTCCATTTGTCCACCAAGCCTTCTCAGCCTCTCTAGTTTAATCCTACAGTATAGCCTCACTGTATATATCATTCCTATGCCAGAAGTCACTGACAGTCCTATGCCAGACAAGGATTTTAACTGGTCAATAAAGAGGGATATAGTTACAGAGTTACAACTCACTAATTCTGCCAGTCCCTTTGTCTGTGTAGATAAACTCTGAATGGCTGAGGGTTTTCTTCTCCCCACTGACACCCCCCAGCCTTCTCCCCCACAGCACAACCCCATTCCTGGACAGATAAAATAAGAACCTTTAACTACTGAAGGCATCTTCCAGTTTGGCTCAACATCAGCACTGCTACATCTGGAAGGAATGACCTGGCATTTACAGTGGGAGTCAAGAGCAGAAGGGTAAATAAGCACTGAGCTGTACACCCACAAATTCAGACTACGGCACCAGGCTGCATTCTGTCATTCCTCTCTTTATCAAGGAAGGCAGGGTCGCCCCTGGGAGGTGAGACTAAGTTGTCAGTGACCATGCCAAATTAGCAGCATATGCCACACAACAACAAATGAGAAATCTGCTCCAAGGGGAAAAGGCATGTCTGCTCATCATCTCACCAACTGTGGGATGGCTGGGAGGGTTCAAGTCTCTCCTGCATTCTTTCTGAATATAAATATAGGCAGGACCACTTTGATCACTTCTGGTGCAACACATGATTTCTTCTTGGCCCGTAACTAAACTCTTTCTTGTGCCAGTCAGCTCAGGAGGTGAATGTGTCCTTCTGCTGTGTCCACACAGATTCGTTGACTTCAGCTGGCTCTGAGAGTTACATCAAAGTGACGGTGCTAAATGCATTTACGTGTTTTAAGGAGGAAAACTTGATTTTTCTCAGTAAGAGAGCTCTACCCCCAGTACTGGCTTTCACTGTGTCAGAGTGCTTCTGTCCCGCAGAGCACAGCATGGTCAGCAAGCGAGCTGTGGGAAGTGAAAAAAAGACAGACTGAAAACCAACAGATGAATCACAGCAAGTCAGGGATGAATAAAGGAAGGCACCTTAGAAACCTCCTGTAGTTAGAACAGCGTGATTTGGCATTCATTCACCAATAAAAGTCATCTAACACCTAGTGATTCACTTGTTTTTCCATAAGAAAGATGTCTTACACCCCATGCATACTCTTTTGGGTGTGCAGCTTTGAAAGACAATATAACCCAAAGTTGTTGCCAGCAGACAGCTGATACATGAAGCATCAGACCTCTCCGCAGCTGGTAACTGAGCCGTTGGTCACCTGCCAAAATTACCTACTGCGGTGACCTCTTTATTGGCACAGCCTACAGATCCTAAATGACCTGAAAGTGGGCCCCCCATGGAGCAGGCTCACAGCAAGGCAGCGTCCATGGCAGAGAAGCTGGCAGTGCTGCTTTTGGGGCTTTGCTTACACTAAGGGCACACAGTGAGGTTCTCCTGGGCTCTTAGGCTGGTGTCACTGTGTGATTCACACCACAATGCATCCAATTGCCTTTTTCCAATGCCATCAACAGAACAGAGTCAGGTCAAGCTCCCCGTGGGGAGTGAAGGCACTGTCATTTTTGTAACCCAGTTCATCTTCCTGAACCAATTTGCTGTGCAGTGACATAGATATTTGGTGGCACAAGGGAGGGACAGTGCTGGGCACAGCTAAAGGCCAAAGCCAGTGTGAGTGTGAGATGGCCTTTTCCAGTGGCAATCACAGCTAATTTCGGTGAAACTATGATGTGAGAAACTGTAGTAACATGAAGCCAGGCTGGGAGCTGTGATGGTAAGTAGAGAAAGATGGGCCAAGAGAGGGACGGAAAGTAAAAGGTATTGCTTTCAACGTGAGAGGCAAGGGCAATGACATTTGCAGTACTATTCTGCATAGATATGAGTGAAGTTTATATTTTTGAAAGCTGGAGGAAAAGATACCACAGTAATTTTGATATGAAGTGACTAAAGTTAGGCTGAGATATATTGCTGTGTGGATAAGTAAGGACATTATTTGAAAGAAGACACACAGAAATTATCTGTAAAATTTACACGTTGCCTGAATATGAAGACCTAGAGCAAGAAAGGTCTCAGTTACAAACAATGCCCAAATAAATGTGTATAGGCCAGGGGCGGTGGGGGATGGGAGGTGGGGAGGGGCATGTATGGTGGAGTGGAGTGTGGTGTGGTGTGGTGTGGTGTGGTGTAGTGTAGTGTAGTGTAGTATAGTATAGTATAGCATAGTAAAGTAAACTGGAAAAGGAACAGGTAGGACTGGAGTAGAGAGTACAACCATGCACTGGTAGTTAAACTGTTCTTGCATATGTGAAACTACCTGGAGACAAGATGAAGGAGAAGAAAAGTGGCCAACAAAAAAAAGCCCTCTCTTAGGAAGCTGAGGGAGGATACAGTGATGGAGCAATTAAGGAGGTAGGAGAAACCACAAGAGGATCATTAGGGAAAACAAAAGGCAAAAGGACAGCCATGTGTTTCAAAAATGGCTGATGCATCAGAGAAGAACTGCTACGGCGACTGACTGAAGCATGGTATTTAGAAAATGTGACTTACCACTCTGATGCCTAAGGTATAGAACTAGATTGGAGAGGGTTTAGGGTGGATGTATACAATTCCAAGTAATGAATTTAAACATTCAGTTTACTGACCTTGGGGATGAAAGGCCAGAGGGAGTTGGGGCGGATGGAGATACTGGAGACACAAATGAAGTCAGGAGTGGGATGGGAAGAATTAAAACAAGAACATGGAAAGATGGGTCTGTTCTGCTTGCTTGTGTCCTTTGGAAATTTATATTATGGTTTCTAGCAGAGGTCAATATAAGGAAGACTGGTTGCCACTGCCTTTGCCTGGCTATGATTTATGGTGTGACTGTAAAGTATCACATACAAACATGCTTTAGTTCTTTTCTTCATTTAGATCTTCTCTCCCTGTGAGCTAGTTTGTTTGTCTTCTCCTCGGAGATTTGCCACTGACGTGATGAACAGTGCTTTACAGAGGAGGAAGCTTGAGAAACACAGAAATTAGAGATGGAAAATTCCTCTGTAAAAGATCAACTAGCCCACTGTGCTTGGTAGACCAAGGGATAAACATTAGGGTTGTGCTTATTTAAAATACCACAAGAAGAAATCTCCCAGAGCAACTGCTCCACCAGGCAGCGGATCTTACAGCCAAGCCATTGTAAAGTACTTAGCCTCATCTTTTTGCCCTGTTTCATCCTAGTTTGTCTTTCCTCACAATAATAATGCTCTCACTTCTGCAAACATAAATAGTTGTTCTCCCACAGTGCCTACTTTTTGTTGCTTTGTGTCCTACACACGATGCACAGCTGTATTTACCTCTTTCAACTCATATGACAGTGTCTCTAAATCAATCCTCATCACTTGTACTTTTTTAAAAAATTAATTCCTTTGTGTTTGCTGATGTCTTTTTGATGAGAAGATGTTCAGGACTGAATGCAGTATTCCAGGGACTTTACACTACAATACCACCAACAGAGGCCTTTGGTACAGTTTCTGTTTATGAACTCTACTATCCCATTGTTTTCTTGTTTCTGTTTTTTTTTCCCTCTCCTGTCATCTGAAATTACAGGCACGTCTAATTTACTGTCTGCTGTCCTGCTATTTTAGGTCTCTTTCAGCATTACAGTTTCTGAGAATCCTTCTTCCCAATGAATAGCTGTGATTTGAATTATTTTTTGCCAGATGTAGTATAGCTGCATTTTTCTCTGTGGGATTACATTTTGTTTCCTGAATATCATTTGTGCCAGAGCTTTGACTTGTAAAATTAATAGAATAATGTACCCTCAACCCCACAGCTTGGAGGTATTTCCCTCCTTTCCCCTCCCCAAGCTTGAAACCATAAAAATGAATATTAAAAGACTACTAAAGAAAAAAATAATTTTTGTCTCTTTTCAGGTGTTGTTTCAGCTTCATAGCATCACTGATACATGGAATCTTCCCACTACAGCCCCAAGAGAAAGGTGAGCTGCATTGTTAAATAATTTGCACAATGTCACTGAGGACTGCCAGACTTGTCCTTGCTGTCTGAGCTGGGATAGGAAGTTGCTTCTCCCAGCTTACCCCCAGCTGCCTGCCCTACACTCCTTGCTAGAATCTACAAGGTAACTTCAAGCATAGCTACTGCCTAATCCTTTGCTGTCAAAATCATCCCCTTAAATTGAAGGCAATTTTTTCTTGCTTGCTTGCATGCTCTCTCTCTTTCATTGTACAGCTGGAGCAAATACATGCTATCGCAGCAGATGGAAAGGGAAAGACATCTTTGCTGGATAAGAAGAAACCGAAGGACGGTGACCTCTTAACCTGGTTCAGCTGCAACCCTCAGCTCCTTGAAAATTAGTGCCAGAATTAGGAATGCTCGACAGAAATGATGACTTTCCTCATTGTCCTTCTCCTCATAGACCACACTGTGGGTCTTTTTCCAAAACTCACTTCTGGGAAGCACATGATGCTGAAGACCTGTTGGATCATACAGCCAAAGCAAAGGCGTTATGTTGTGGATTCATCCCGTCATCAAGTGCATTATAAAGCAAACCAATAAAAGGTCACATCTGTTAGTCACAAATCTTGTGGTTTGGCTCTTACTGAACACCAGTGGGAGCAGGACGTGTGTGTGCTCAGGGCTGTCTTGCTGTAGAGCGTGCTGCAGAGAGGATGTGTGGTGTTGAGGCAGAGTGTCAAAAACAAAATTAAGGCTGTAGCTATTTTTCACATATCCGTCCATTATATAAATGACTGTAGCAACATCGTTGATCTTGTCACTTTGCCTGCTTTTCAGTTCTCTGAGACAATGCTGTACACTTGAACAAGGCCACAGAAGAGCCGATTCCTCACACACAAAGCACACAGCTGTCCATTTGCACCATGTATTGCCTTCGATGCTGAGAGCAGACGTCTGTAAATTATCACTCGTCTGTGTAAGGCACGGCTTTCTTTGGAAACCATATTCTTCTCTTTTTGTTCTAACCAAAGCTAAAAGTGAAAAAGGAGCTATTAAACATCATTTTTCTCACCTGTCACTCTAAACATAACTCTTTTCTCTTCACTGCAACTTCCCTTTCACTGCAACCCTATTCCACTCAAGTAAGCTTTAGGGCAGGATTTACCTTACCTAACTTTGAAAGCTATGTGTGCTTTGCATAATCTCAGATAGCTAAAGTTAGGTAAAATGAATCCCACCTAAGTCTTTTCTCTCTCTCTGCTGGGCTAATGTTTCTAATTGTCTTTCTTGTTGTATATTAAAGTCTTCCCAGTACCTATGCTCCTGCATAAGATAACTGGAGGCCCTCACTCCCAGTGACAAGGACTCTTTCCACAGAAGCCTCACTTCTTCCTAAGGAGGAAATCAAAGAGGACCTTCCCCTTCCTCCCAGTGCAGTGGCAGGGATCTTTTCAGCTATTTGTTCCCTCTTCTCCCACAAACGGGAGCCCAGCAATACATCAGGATGGTCACATTAAGTCTGTATTGTGGCAATGATGTCCCTCGGTGGTAATCGTGAAGCTAGAACCACACGGGTATGGTGATCACCTTCCCCCTCATAAACCTGGAGTTCCACAACTCTGCATGTGCAGTTATTTGTCCCACACCTGAAACGTATTGTCAAGTTTTGACTCATAACCATGTGAGTTAAAATTTAGGGAAAGATGCCATCTTGTGTGCTGTTTTTTTTTAGAAAACCTGAAAATTTCTCTCAGATGGAGCGTGTCACCTGACCAGGTATGTCAGGTCACCATTCTCTTCACGTGCAAATTCCTTAGGACATTGCTGGTCTGTGGAGAACAGTACAACTATGATAAATCCCATCCTTGCTTCTGCAGTCAATCTACTCATAGGGGCGGTCACTTCCCAGCCATACCATGAGCCACAGATTGAGACCACCACTCAAACGTCATTTCAGCAATGCCGTCTCTGAAAAATTAGTAACGGTTGGCTTGAAAAGCAGGTGCAGAATGAATGACAATATGCACTTTTAATTGTTAGTAGATTAACAGATGCACTAAAATTTTATGTGCTGGATAGGTATCAACTCTCATCATATGCCACATCGGTCTGGGACAGAAAACATGTTTTTCTATGTGTTCATATAGCTTGCAGCAAAGTCCTGTCTGCAAGCCTCAGGTACTAATTTCTTGTTCATAAGAGTAAATCTTATTTTTATAACTAGTAGTAGCAATGGGCAGCAGCTAAAGTTCACAGTACCTCAGTGAGTCTTTGTTTTACACATCTAGAGATAGAAAAGGAGGAAGAGAGACACGAGACCTCTCTTACAAACAAGCAAGTGTTCTCATCTAAGATTGCTATGGATGTCTACAGAACAACTTAAAAGTGTCAGAGGATCCCAGCATGGGCTGATGGATTAACATACTGGTTCCAGAGTAGCATCAATTTCTCTCATTTTAAGACCAGGTGCAATTCAGTTGTAAAGTTATGATCTGAATTCTCTTAACAAGCAGTGCATTGGGTTACCAAGCATCAGCAGTATTGTGCATGAACTAATTCACAAAAGCCTCTTAAGCAGTTAGACAAAATGACATTATTTAAAAAATTTGGTCTATCTCCTTTGAAAACTTAAAAATCTCAGTGCTTTAAATTAATGAGTAGCTCTCCAAAAGTCGGTGTCATTATTTGAGTTACACATTCCATTCGATTGCTTGCTGATTGTGACTAATTGCGGCTTTTTAATCTCCTTAAGGACCCCGAATTACATATGATTTTTTTTTCAGCAGTTTCCTGTCTGATACCTGCTGCAGACTGTGACAGCTGAACAGAGCAAACTGCATGAGGCTGCGGCTGCCAGAGGAACCTTGAACCGTGAGATCAAAATAAAATAAGTCCTATCTTTAAACGGCACATCCCCTTCCCCCGTGCTGCACGTTTTATTGGCCATAACGACCCGTTTCTTTATCTGTGGCTCGGTGCGAAGGCAAATTCCGTGCCCCGAGCCAGGCCTGCTAGGAGCCGGCGGCAGGTCCAGCATCTCTCGGCCGAGCCGGCGAGACCCCTTGGAGCGCCGGGGCTGGGGAGGCGCCCCGCGGGGCCCGGGCCGGCCGCCCTGCCCCGGGAAGGGCCTCCGGAGCTCCTCCATCCTTTCCCTTCCCTTTCTTTCGCTAAAGGTCAGAAGAATTTAAACTTCCTGACTCTGCCGGGACGGGACGGGGCGGGCTTTCCCCCCCCCGCAGCGGGGTGGGAGGCCGGGGGAGGCAGCCCCTCGCTGCCCCCGCTCCGCCTGGCCCGGCCGGGCCCGGCTCGGCTCTGCCCGGCCCCGCCGCCCGGGCGGCCGCCTTTTGTCTCTGCTGGGAGGAGCCAGCAAGAGGCAGACTGTAAAAATAAAGGCTGGCCGGCGGCCAGGAAGTGTAAAGCCCTGGCCGGTCGGTGGCAAATTTCGCCAGATCGCGGCGAAGGGGCAGCACGTCCGTCGGTCGGGCGGCGGCGGCGGCGGCGGCAGCGGGGCGCGGAGCGGCGCGGAGCGGAGCGCCCCTCGCGGCCGCCCGCCCTGCAGCCCGACGGGGGTGAGTGCCAGAGGCGCTGCCGGGCGCTGGGCTCCGCTCGCAGGGGGCTGCGCGGCCCCGGGGGTTTCGGCGGCGGCCCGGCGCGTCTCCCCTGCCCGCGCAGGCAGCGGAGCTGGCAGCGATGCTGGCATCCGAAGGGCGCCGTTGGCGGCGCGAAGGGGATGTTTACCGGGGGGCGGCTTTCGGAAGGGACCGGGCTGAGCCGGCTCCCCTCGTCCGGCGGTGCCTCTGAAGCAAAGCGCAGGCATAAAACCTGGGTAAGTTCCCCATTTAAAAATATTAAAAATAGACCCTCCGGCTCCATAGCGCTGTCGAGTGAGTCATTTCCAAACCAAATGTCTCGGTCTAACCCTTCCCCCCAGGAGACACAATAATTCTGAAACCGAGGGTGAAGGGAAAGATATTTTTCTCCTCTCTTTCGCTAAATAAATTGAATTAGCACGTAGCCGCTGCGAGAGCAGACAAAAGCCGCGAGTAGCAGCAGGCCTCTTCCCTCGAGCCTGTCCCCCACGGTGATGCCACCCGTGTTTCCCCAAGCAGCACTCAGAGCCTCGCTGCCCTAGGAATATTTACAGTGCGTTCTTCCATTTTCGTGGACATAATCTACTTTTTGGTTCCTTCGACTGCCAAACCTGTCCCCTGCCACCTTCTTCTCTGTGGGACATCAGCCACAGCCACGCGTCATGCCAGCAGTGACCCCAGTCAATGCAGCTCCTGGCTGTCTATGCTGAAAAGAACAGTCCAAAGCACAGCTATTTTTTTTTTTTCTGCCTTTTCCAGTCATACGATGATTTGTTCATGTAATTGGGCTGTCTCAGCTAGAGGGATTTTTTGTTTGTCAGCAACAAGTGCTGAGCGTATTTATAGGCAATGCTGCAATTTTGTGGTATGAAAGATTTCAGTTATGCAGAACTCAGCTGTACCTGGATCAGTGTGCAAGAGCTGTTTACGTCTTGCATATAGCGCTGTATATGCATGCACATTTAATGTATATACCCATAGATCTTATTTCATGGTGAGGCAGCGTGCACAAGACACAGAAGCTGATGTGTAGGCTGCGCAGTTTTTTTCTAAAACTGATGCCACAGTCGAACTGTGCAGTAGTCCCTAATGGTATAGGTAGATCAGCGGAGATGAGACATTGTGCTCTCCTGATAAACTGACTTTCCTGAAACTAGGAAAGCACCTAGCTAGGGGTAGAATCCTGTCCTCTGACCCTTGTGAAGAACTTTGTTAGCATTTTGGCAACAAAAAATGACCTATAGCTGAAAATATCTGCAGTAAGTTATGCCAGCTATTTTACAGCCATGAGAAGGATGGTAGGTTTGAGAACATGATCTGTGGTAGCAACCCAAATCTAATGTCATTTCTATGTAGGTAAGTGGAGAATTGTGATGTAAGAGCACTTGCAGTCTTTTTTTTTGCTGTTTAGATTCAATTTCTCCTATTAAAGCTATTTACATTTTTTACAGCGAAGCCAGATCATCGTGATTGATCGACCTGTCACATAGGGTGCAGAGTTCTGAGAAGGTTTGCGACTTTTCTTTTAGCTGTAGCTTGTAAGAGATTAATGAACTTAAAAGTGCTACCAAAGTACTGAACTAAAAAAAGAAAATATGATTCTCTTGTGTTCCAAAACACAGTGAAAATTTCACAGTAATCTAAGGCAATGTAAGATCTTGATACACAGTTCATAGACAACGTATGGCATTCTTGCTAAGATTTTAGTGCCATGGACTTCCAGAACATACCAGAGGGCAGAAAATTCTTGGACTTGGGTCAAAAAACAGCTGCTTTTTGGTGAAGCTAGGAAGAAACTTTTCCAGAGGCAGATTATTCCATGGTTGTCTATGATGGGGGTGTCCTGAATCTCTGATTGAAATAGCTGTCAAGTCAGGTACGGTGCATTGCACTGGGTTTTACATGGATGGTACCTGCAAGTTGGCAGTGCCAAGGGTGGGCAGGGAAGTTCAAGTGCACTGAAGCCCGTATGGGAATCTTTTTGCTGTGACAATAGCAGTATTTCCTTTTGGCAGTTTTACAGCAGAGTTTAAGGTGACAGTTTCACATTTGTCTTCAGCCTTCAAGATAAAATTCTTTGTAATTATTTTTATGCAATATGTTTATGGGCTGTCCGATGTCAGCTGAGACTGATAAGACTTCCAACGTTCACTTTCAAAGTTCATCTGGAACACAGGTAGTGTTTACTGACTCCTCAGTCCCTTTTGGAAGAATTTCCATTCCTTAAACTTCCAGGAACAAAAGGCAAGGAATAGGTGAGATATTTAACCTTTTACTTGAGAAATAAGTAGATATAGCTTCCATTCTTATGGGAAGAGTGGAGAAATGGGACTTGAATGCATCATCAAGGGCTTAGAAGTAGCAGGCAAGTAAGTACTAGAATGGTATCCTTTTTGTAACTCATTTTCAAGGAGTTCAGTATTCATATGTGACTTTTCTAGGCGCCTGTAGTATTTGTGGGTTTTTTTCCCAAGAATGTATGGCCTTTTGTACTCACTGTTTCTGCTGATGTGAATTCAAGCATAAATATACACTAAGTATGTGCTAGGTTCCAGAGCTTATTCAGTAGGGCATAACAACCCGTTCTTACTGCATGAGATGGACCTAAGTGCGGCTCTGAGGATGGAAAATTGTGCTGAGGATTTTAGCAAAAACCCAGTTATACTAGAGCTGGCTGAGGCTGGGCTGTGATGCATAAGCAGGCTACTTAACTGCCATGTTTTGTAGCCCCAGGGTTAAAAATGTGGGGTATACTTATGTTTTTAATGATAACAGGAATGTGAAAACAAAAAAACAAAAAGGAATAACTATGAAGTGCAGGAAAGCACAAAGGTGATAGATTGTCATTCTAGTTGCAGCAGAGAAAGTTCCTAAAATAATTGCAGTTGCTGATGTTTTGTTTGATTTTGATGAAGTGTATCCTGCATGCTTTCTGATTAATATTCCTAGAAAACTAAACGTCATTACACTTAGACTGATAGGACTTTTTTGCTTCTGAAACTGTGTTCTCCGCCCCTTCATGCTTCTGCCTGGCATCTCTCAGAAAGCATCCCTGTGGCTCTCCCTTGTCTGTTCCCCTCTTGTAACTTGTCGAATTGGTTTGTGAATTTCAGCACATTTGACCAAGGAAGGAAAGGTCTAAAAGGATAAAGTTTCTCTGAGCTTTGTGAAGATGTTTTTAGAGCCCACGCTGAAGGAAGAGCTCTTGCTGGGAGTTATCCCCTCCTGCACGTGCGAAATTCAGAAGGGCGCGTGATGTGGGAAAGCAGGGCTGTTTTAGTTCTGCTGCTCACGTAACTACTGAATGTGAACAGTTTACTTGTTGAGCGGTTATGGTTTTTATTCCTTTTAAATACAAGCCAACAGCTTCTCCCTATGCTAAGCAAAACTGCTGTGATCTCTACAGACTGTTCAAAGTACTTTGTAGTTTGTTTTTGAAGGAGTTAATGCATGTATTTCCTGAATTTTGCAGCAGATGCTATGTGAGAGTTACTGGACACAGCTGAAGCTGCTAAGTTAGTTTCTGGGTTTGCAAACACATTTGTCAATTCAATCCAAAGGCCTTTTCTACAGCAAAAAGCTTGATAGCTTACTCATACTTGTGTCATTCAAGTGATACATTCCTGGCCTGTTTTGCTCCAGTAGGGATGCACTTACTAGTACATCTATTAAATGCTATTCCTGACAGTGGAAAGAAATAACTATTTATGTACATGTCATCTTTTTTTCTTTTTTTCATGCTATAGCTTGTTCCCATATAGCTGTAGTGATTTAAAGTCATTCCAGTAATCAACAGATTTTAAGACTGGTAGGCCTGGTAATAACATAGGCCACTGAACTGGGGGCCTGAGCTCCTTGGAGCACTACTTTGCTATTAAATCAGTTGTGGTTTTTGGAGTGTAACAGCTTGAGTAAAGCCTTGCTGTAGAATTGGAGACAAAGCAATGGTGATTTTAACTCTGCTGTCTGAGTGAGCTGCATCTTGGTAGGTGAAACTCAAAAGAGAGATGCAGATAAGCTTGCTGTTTAAAAATTTTGTGCTAGCTACTGCCGATTAGGACAGCACTTCACTGAGGTCATTTTGAAAGGATGGCTACTGTAGCTGTCATGGATACAACTTTATGGAATGCCTAAAAAACCCTAACACTTTGAGTTAATCAGAAAATGGTGATGTATCTCCACTTTTCTCTCTCTTACCCCTTCCTCCTCTCTATTGGATGGGATTCTTATTTAACCAAAGAGGTGAATGTATTTTTTCAGTCCCAATCTAGTCCATCAGTTTTATGATTCTGAAACTCCACTACGTTTTTGCTTCTTGCCTTTCATAGCTAGGTTTTTGGTGTGGTAGTTGCTTATACAGGGAATACAATTTGTTTCAACTAGATTAAATCAGTTGTTAGTGCATCTAATTCAAATTTGTCTCTAGCTTCATACTAATCAGCTAAGTGATTCTAATGAGGTGTTCTTCTCTATTCTCCACCCAAGTATTTCAGAGCGTTTTGCAAACATGTGGCGCCTTTTAATAGCCATAACAATTTTCTTCATTTTTGAATGATGCCAGTCCAAAGAATTAAGTAATGTTTCTGAAATAACACAGAAAACCTGTGGTAGAGAACAAAATAACTTTGTTGTCTTAGATGCTCCTTCTGTATTACAAAATATTTCTTTTTTCTGTATGTTCTTTAGTATGACCAGATCTCTTATGTATACAGATGAGAAGTAGCGGTCTTACTTCTAACCAAAGGGGTTGCAGTGGTCTCTGAATTGCAGAGAAGCGTCTCAGACCATGGTGGGATATAAGCAAAGGTTTTTCCCCCTCCTCTTCTCATATATTTCCTCTCACTCTAAGCAGAGTTTCACTTTGAGTTTCAGGTTTGCTTTAACCTCAGGAACTCAAAGCATAACTAAATGGAAACCACTGAGTTTCTTTTCAAATGTTACATGGCTCTGCTATCAAAGCCAAGTTAGATCTGTTTGTAAATATGTTTGAGATGTATTATAAATATAGGCATGATGTGTGTCCGATTTGAAGAGGGAATATGCAAAAGATGGGGGAGGAAGGCAGGGATGCTGGTGTCTCATTTGTGGAGATGGGTGTGTACTAGGAAGATAGGGAAGGTGAGGTCTTGTTTTTAGTAGTCAGAGTGACAGTAAAATTGTTGGATGTATGGGTGCATACCAGAGTGACAACACTTTTTATTGAGAGGGCTGTTTTCCCATATTCTGTTGATGTCACTTCTTTTACATACTTCGTCTCAACAGTTAAAATCTATCAAGTTTAATTGAGGATAGGTGAGGCCAGTAGAACACCTCCAGACTATTTATGGCACACCAAGGTGCTGCCTTCCTGGTGGGGTAGCCCAGCAAAAGAATAATAATTTAAAAAATTGACACCTTTTGGTATTGAGCCAGCTTTGGAAAGGAGAGGTAGATCAGATGAATCCTTGTTCTCTCCAACTCCATGGAATAATTTGAAAAGCTTCATTAAAGGAGCTTACAGGGATTTTTTTTTTTTTTGGTGAATAGGATCCTGTCTTGGGAGGTGGAAGATCGGGTAAGTCACTGCACTAGCTTTGCAACTTCATTTCATCAGCCGGAAAATGGAGATAAATATTTTTACGCTTATTAATAATCTTCCAAGAGCTTTTGATTAAAGGAGTGTTTTGCAGGACGGAGTGGCCCATCCACCCAGGCCTGAGCCTGCCTGGGATACCTTGGGGCTTTCCCATGGTGCAGGGTGGGGAGGGCAGGCCAGAGGTGTGGAGTGGGCAGGCAGGCAACCCCGGCAGTGCTTGGCACTGCACACGCTGGGGCCAGCCAGGGGCTGGCAGGAGGTGTGTGATGGGGCTGCAGGTAATGTGCTTTGGCTGGCTGAAGTCCTGCATTTGCCAGCTGGTATGTAACCTGCACAGAGAGCTTGAGGAATCACCTTGCGTTCCTTCATGGGACAGCATCTGGGGCATAGCTGAATGAGGTGCTGGTGGAGCACTGTTCTTCCTGCCTGGATCCTGCCCTTGTGCTGAGAAGTAGGGGCATGGCCCCTGAGCGTGCCTGTGGCCTGCGATCCCTGATGATAGCTTCACTAGAGTTTTCCCTTGCAAAATTTCTGAGCTGGTTTTGTTGGTGGGTTTTCAGAAACAAGTGGCATTAATATATGGGTGGAAGAAGCTGTCTTTTAAAGTCTGCAACTTGAATCAGTCCTACTGGCAAGATTGTCAGACGTGAAGGCTGGTCTTGGTACTCTTCCATTTATGTTCCTGACTTGGGAATGTCTCCTGGTGCTAGCATGAGCACACCTGGAGATATACTGTTCCTTATGTGAGGGGCTGCTCACAAGAGAAAGTATCTACACTTTTTGTTGCAGTTTCAGGGCTTGACTCAAACCATATTGAGATGAATATTTAGATTCCTATTGTTTTTGATGGGCTGTGGATTAAGCACTAAAATTTTGATGAGTCGGATTTCCAAAGGTGTGAAGGCATGAAAGGATGAGGATGTAGGAAGAACCATGCCTTAAGATTGTGCCTCAGACTGCCTCCAAAATTTTTGACACTTTTGCTTTCAGTCACTTCTGACATACATCAGAGTTAACAAACAACAAAGTTAACCAGAAAGGACCTTTGTTAGTTATTGAATAAATGTCGATTTGATGATCTTCTCTCCTTCTGAAAAGCACACCTTGTTTGTTTTTAAATAGCTGAGCAATTGGAGGCTATAAGAGGAACTGAATGTGTTATAAATTTAACAGTGGCAAATGCTGCGTTTTCTTAGAATATAAACTAAGTTCATGCATGTGCGTGTGCAGTTGTGATGACCTAAAAGACTTGAAGTTACAGGTTATGGGCTGCTTTTCCACTTCTCAGTATGACTGTGTAGCAAATAAATGAGGGATTTTTATCAGAAATAATGTCTTCAGATCTTGTCAGCTGAACTTGAATCAAGGATTTTGCCAATCACATACTCTGTTAAGGATTTACTGCGCTGGAAGGAGAATCAGCTAACAAGAATCTAGATGGTTCTCTGCAAATTTTTTGTGTCTGAGGTAGGATGAAACCACTCATTATGGGTCTGTAGGCCCAGTACAGTGGGGGGATTTTTCTTAAGATTATGCTTCTTCCACACCCAAAATCATTAAAAAAAATTCTGGTGTGTGTTGCGGTATCCAGTTTGTGTATTTTATGGTCATAGATCATCAATGTCACAATTGCACAAAGCATATAAAGGAGAGGAAAATGGGCAAGTGGCTATCTTTCTTCATGAAGGGGCTGGTATTTTACCACTAAAAAAAGTTTAAATGGCAAAACACCACTTATATCTGGATAATCCCTCATTCTCTGTTGCTCTGTTTCAGGAGACCTGGGAAATGCTTGTTTGGGTGAATTGAGGATCCTGTGATTTCTCCGCTCTCCCTTGCTATCTGGTTTAAAGCTACTTTTTGACTTGTGGCTTTCTGGTGTGAATTTGGTGTGAAGAGGTGTTGGTGCAAGTTTTCCTCTAAGAAGCAAAAACAGTTTTAGTTTTTGCTGCCCCGACACTTCCATTAGCAGCTTGTTGCTCTGAGTCTTGAGGGAAGGCATCAGAGGAATTTAAAATGGTCTGTTCTTTTGTTAAATCTCTGTTACCATGGGCTTTTTGTTTGTTTGGCCCAAGATTATCATGAAGATTCATAATTTGGAGGAATTGCTGCCAGCTTTTTCTTTGGGTTGTTCTTTCTTTAGTAGAGAGACAGAGAGAGATCTAGGTATATTGCCTGGTCTTGCTTTTCCTCCAGATAGTCAGATGTATTATGGTCTGTCGGGGGGGAAAGGTCTTTTCATGAAATCATTTTATAATGATTTCTCTTTTGGTTTTCATGGCTAGCAGAAAACAAACGACAAAAAATTCCTAGCTTGGTGACTGTAATGTTTTTATAAATGCCTGTGTCTACGTATGTTGGGAAAGGATTTGTCTCCATGCTTGATTCTTCTCCTTAAAGATTCAGATTAATGTTAAAAGGGTTTACTCAGATGTGATGAATTACAAGTGGATGAAATTACATTGTTGTCAGATTGACTCATCATCCTGCTTCCCTCCCCCAGTTGAGAACATTGACTTTCAGCTCTGAAGAGGTTGCTCACTCGAAGACCTGGGTTTTACACGGATGACATATCTCCCTTGTTAGAGATCTACAGGGTTCTGATAGGTGGGGTTTGAGATGATAATTGAGGATAAGAGGAAAAAAAGGCCAGGGGGTAGGACAGCTGAAGGGAAGGAAGAGCAATACCTATCTCTCTGACTTACTTATGTCAAGCTTCTTGCCAAAAAAGACATGCAATGTCATTAAGCAAGATGAGGAGAGTGGGGAATGTTTTAGGATATATCAGCTGGTAAGCAGTTTGAAATGTCCTTATGCCACGTAAAGCATTGCCCCAGTAACTGGAGCATGCGGCAGTGAGAGATTATCTTGGTGTGGCTGTATCTCTTACGCAGTCGCTGCACTTTAGTCTCCAGGTCTTTGTGCCTTTTATAATCAATGGGAAGAGTGTTGCTTGGTGGCTAGAACATGCTGCACCCTGGTGTCTCCCTTCACTCTGTATAAAAGGGGAAAAATAATAATTGCTTCTCTGTAAAGCTTTTTCTAGTTCTGTGGTTGATAAATAATAAGACTATGATTATTAGAAGTAGGTTTTATTTTGTAGTCTTCTAAAACACTTTAATCTTAGGAAGAGGAGACTATAGATGTGAGGGAGTTTGGACTGAAGGCCTCTAGGAGGACAATATCTGTTTCTGAATATTTCTGCATAATTCTATGAGAGTTCTCACGGCAAGCTGAAGAGGAAAATTGTTCCTTGCTGTACTCAGCATTTTGCTAAATACTAATCATTCCCAATAGCTAAAATAGCCTGAATACTATAAGGGCTTCTTACTAACCTGTAACTGTTAAAGCCTTTCTTGCCACAAGGGTAGTTTCTCTCAGTAAAAAGCCAAAAAATTGCACACTGCAGAATGCACACCATGGACATTGCCAACAAACTGCTAATGCAACTTCCCTGTGAAAATGAAGCAGTATTTACAAGGCTTCCTTGCTTTGGGGAAAACTTTCAGTGGAAATTACTTGCTACGAAAGGAAAATCTGGTCTAATGGAAGTGTTTGGTTGGGTTTGGGTGCTTTGTTGTAACTTCAGGTGCACAGGATCTGCAAACCTCTTGTACCAAAAGTCTGTTTTCAGTAAACACTCTGTTACTTCAAGCTTTATGAAACTCTGAAAATAGTTTAAATAGGCTGTGGGCATGGGGAGAGGATGGTCCTTCTCACAGACTTTGGCATTTGCAGTTCTGATAACATGAGGGTCAGTTATGTTTGAATACCATTTGGTGGCTAGCCTTCCTTCAGACTAACAGTTTGCTGTGCCTGCCATTTAACAGTTACCAGTTTAGATAAGATAGGAGAGATTTGTATCTTTGAATCCTGAAGAAATGAAAATAAGACTCTGAATCTGGTCCTAAAGCTGAAGATCTTGTCTTAAATTCCTGATGAGAACCTAAAGTAAGGTTGACCTGACAGTAACATGGGATTGCAGACTGGGGTTGGGGGAGGAAGGGGGAAGAGGGATGTCTTATCTGCTCTTCGCAGACCAGAGCTTGTTATTACCTGTCTGGTTGACTTTAGCAGAGATTAAGGAAAACAATGTGTATATTTCCGTGAGCAGAAACAAGCACATTCCCGTGGTAAGAAGTGTTCAGGAAATTTGTCGTGAGGCCCTGTGTAATGCCACAGTTCTGCTGCTGTGGAATCAAACTGGTAAATCCATAGCCCAAGCTCAGGAGAGACCTTCCTGATCATGGTGTTTTACTGCTTGCACAGAATGGGCCAAAGAATTTCCTACACAAACTCTAAATATATCTATATTAAGGCACAGGTTGTTCTCCCGATTTACATTTCTGAATTTAAGCTTTCCCCTTGCAACTTGATCTAACTTCAGTTAATATAAATGCAGCTTTATAAAATTATTTTATTGCTGTGGAGAAAGACACTTGTATGCACTTATGCCGTCTGGAATAGCGATAGGAGGAGGCTTGTGGGCTAGCACAGTCATCCACTGCTTTCTAGCCCTGTTAAATGCCTACAACTGATCTGAAGTAGCACTTATATTGCATGGTATAGCTCTGAAAAATACATGCAGTTTTCCCTGTGTAAAAATTCTTAAGCTAGGAATTTTACTGCACTGCTGGGCGAAGTGAGCTGGCACTTCTTCAGCCCTTCATGCTGTCAGCTTTGGAACTTGGAGACAACAAACATTGGCACAAGCACTTGTTTTGCAACAGAAACATCCGTTAGGCTTTGCCTGCTGGACACCTTTTGGTGTGTTGTGGGAAGAGCCTGTCCTGGGCTCTCCAAGGTGCTGCAGCTTCTTCCTCTGATGATTTCTGGTGTGGCTACAGTTGCCAACAGAGAAATTGATGGTGGATTGAAAATGTGTGGGCAATGTCAAATGAACTGTTACTTCTAAATGCACACAGAGGACCCTGCTGAGTTGGCTGTATTAGTTTACATTTATTCTTAATTTCTAAAAGTTACGACTTTTATTTTTTTTTTAAATTGGAACGGAGCAACCACAGAGTCAACAGATTGCTGCAGTTTCAAGCAACAGCAGTGAAGGCTAAGCTCATCTCATGGAAGACTGTCTGGGCTTTGTCATCTCTAAAGACAGCCAGGAGTTGTCTAAAGATGGAAAAAAGTTGCATTTGTAGCCATGTTTCAGTTCTACAAAGATCTGTGCAAACTGTATTTAGATTGTGGGGGAATAACAACCGTATTTATTTCTTGAATAGCACCAAGAATGATAGTACTGCATGTTTCAGTACCTAAAAATTGAGGTTTTTTTCTCTGTGTTTTCTCCTTTAACTTCCTTGGTGGCAGGGCGCGTGGTGTCCATGGCACAGCAAGGGCTTGTGAGAGCTTCATGGTGTTTGATCAGAATCTGACAAGCCCATGCGGAGGTAAGATAGCAAAGTGAGCTCAGCGTGAAATAGGGCTGGCTAGGTGGGAAGAAAGCTGTTCTCTTACGTGTAAAAGAGTTAATTATGGTTTGAGGAGTGGAAAGAGTTTCCTGAAGCTGAGCACTAGTCAAATTAGAAGCACTGTGCAGATACACAACATTTCTTTGGCTGATCATCTCTCTTTTCATCTCATGCTGAAGATGTAGTGGAAAAGAGAAGATTTTGCTTGACATCTTTCATGTGCAGTTCAGTTACACAACTTTTATGTTTGGTGGGTTATTTTCTTTCATGTCTCTTTTCTCCCACATCTCCATTCTCCAAACTGCCAACTATATCTACTGCTTGTATTCGTCTGAAGTGGGAAGACTTTGAAGTACAGAAGCTTTGCCAAAGTTTTTTTGTGGTTTCTATCCAAGCTAACTACTTCTATTTCTGTGGTTTACTTGGGGCTACATATTCATCGATACGGAGATGATGACCAGAGTGGAAAATATGGGCACTTTATATTGTCCTAGCAATTACTTCTCATTTTGTACAAAACAAAACAAACATAAAAGTCCTGCTTACTCTCAAAATATCTGGTTGTCAGACCTCCTTTGCAGAAACTCTCTGTTGTATCCTTTTTCTAATGGTCTGATAATAAGTGGGTTTATTCCCTTGCACAACACTTCTCAAAAAAAAAAAAGGGTTGTGTTTGTCTGTTCATCTTTTCTTCCATTGTTCATCTTTTGTTCCTTTCTGGTGAAATAGTTTTCTCTTTCTCCAGTTTCTACTATTTTATACAGGTTGAATGGCTAAGTGTATTTAAAGGTATTTGTAAAGTGCCTCTGGCAGAAGAGTTTAGACACCTCTGTTCTTGCATCTCTGCTAATTGAAATGGGAAGAAAGACCATGCTTGTATTTTTGGCTGGCTGTGTTGGGTCATTATTTAAGGGGCAAGATGGGAAAGGGGGATGCTGTTGAACTCCAGAAGATTTGCCCAAATTTGCCGTTAATGTGATAGGATATTTTCATCCCTCCCTTCTCTGTCTTGCTCTTTTCCTTTCTCTTCACTTTGCAGGACTGCTTCAATTCCTTCATTGTCTTGCAATGCATGTCCATGTCACAACCTGATGCTGTGGGGAACTGCTAGTCCAAGGCTGACTCTGCTTTTGCTGCAGGCAGAGTCCTTGGACCTTCAAGAGAAGAGACATTCTGACTCCCCTGCTCTACTCCACCTGACTGTATGACTGGAGGGTTCACCGTAGCTCCGTCCTTTGCTCTCCAGATCTACAAGATGGGTTCGTTCAGAAGGCCCCGACCTCGCTTCATGAGCTCCCCGGTCCTCAGTGACCTGCCGCGGTTCCAGGCAGCCCGGCAGGCTCTGCAGCTCAGCTCTAACTCTGCCTGGAACAGGTGAGCAGGACCACCTGGGCTGAGCTCTTGCCCTGCAGCAGCCCCACAATAAGGGCGTGCATGTCTGATCATTGTGCTTCAGGCCATTTATGGCTAAGCTCGTCTGTTTATAAGCATGCATGAATTTTTGGCATGCCCAAGCTTTGCCAGCATTGAAAGCCTCCATGGAGGTAAAATACTAGATCTAGTAGTGTTCGGCCTTGGTTTTGGCCAGTGTTGTTCAGAGGTACTGTCTTGAAGTAAACCAGACTTGCTCTTTGTTAACAGTTGCATCTTTTAAGTACCATTTAGGAAAACACATTCCTAGTACTGTAATAAAGGTCAGTTTTGTAATGCACCACAGACATTTATTTGCATATTATGAAGCTTTTACCACAGTCAAGTTCCTCTGACAACTGCTAAGCTTGTGGCTTCTACCAGCATTTCCTATTGACAGCCAAATCCTGTCTGCAGTGCATGTCATGCAGCAATGGCAACTGGAAAAACAATGTGTAGGGTGAAGAGTGAGATGTCCTGATCTGATATAATGGTCTGCTGCTACCAAGAGTGGGTGTTCCCACCTTCCATTCTGCCACCTTGCACCAGCTCTGCACTCCACAGACTCCTTTCTCTTGCTGACCTAGCTCAGTTTACTAATGTCACACAAAAGTAGCCCGGCAAAAACATCGCAGTTTTGTGCCAGGTTAGTGAACTGAGGTCTCTGAAGTGTGCAAATGCTGTAACTGGCCCACAGAAGTGAATGCCCATTAAGGGAATGACACCTCCTCTTGTTAGCCATGGCAAGCCTTTAGGCCTGCTAAATCATCTTGTGTGCTGTCACTTTATGACTTCCTCTGTCCTGCTGAGAGAAATATGAGTTAGAAGATCCTCCAACTGCATCTTACAAGCAGTAACAGGGCTTAAAGTTGGGCCTGGCTGAGGAGATGCTGGCTGCAGAATGTCTTCCAGCACAGCCAGGGTCCTGCCAGACACTGCACATTGGGTGGTTCCTGCTAGGATCACTGGATAATGCAATGTGATGTGTTTGGCAGATATTGCCAAAAATCTATGTGTCCTCATAGCAACTAGCCTGCAGCACACAGCAGAGATCCCCTAAACAGTTGTGTTAAAAGATATATCTGGTGTGAACCTGTTCTTTGTGAACAGCATCCCTGTAAGAACTTTCCCTTGCGTACTCTAGGCACAACTTGAGGTTGGTTCTGCTCTGCCTCCCATGAGAGATGTAGGTAAATAAGAGTGGTGACTTCCAGGGGTGAAAGAGTGGAAGCATTTAAGTGCAATTAGCCTCTCTACCCCATTATAACCACTCAGCTTTTGGCAGCTAGCTCACATTGCGCTCTGTGTTAAATCATACTGGTGGCTGTTATTTATGGATGTTGTACTGTCTCATTTCTTTTTTGGCAGTGTTCAAACAGCAGTGCTAAATGTGTTCAAAGGGGGAGGCTTGCAGAGCAATGAACTTTACACCCTCAATGAAAATATCAGGTAGGTTGCTGAAATGCATGAAAACGGATTTTTGTTGCCGCTTGTTTGGTGTTGGCTTGGTTTTGTTCCCCTACAGAACTACAGTTAGAGGATATTGGTGCGAAGAGCAGGGATCCAAGCAAACTTAAGCACGGCTTTGGGGTTTCAAGCTAACTTACTTCTTTTTTGCTATTGGGTACAGTGAATGGCATGGGGCACATGGATAATGTTTCTCTGACTTGTGTGGATGTGTAGCTTTGACAAGGACAGGATGTGTCTTGACTTGGATTATAAGGATATTGTCCCCTCCTAGGGAGTTTGCCTCTTTTGGCTGTTCTCTACACATTTTTATCAGGGCATTCGTGATGGTAGTAACATCTCTTTTCTAAACCCAAGCTTCTCAGAACCATGGAGTGTTTAAAATGAAAGTAAAACACAGCATTTCATTTAAAAGCTTAATCTTCACATGATAATTGCAGAGCAAGACATGAAAGTACGAATCCTAAAGATAAAAAAACTAAAAGCCTAACAACCGTTTTCTAACACTGATGCTAGTGATGATTAAAAGTATCTTTTTTTTTAAAGCAGTTTTCATGATTATCTGTGGTTTCATTCTGATTATTTGGAAAGTTTGGTTAGCAATAGATAGGACTGTAGAGTAGATAAAGAACAATGTATTCTTGCCTTGGTTCCAAGTGCTGCTAAGAGGAGTATTGTCAGAGCTCGTGGATGTAGTTCCTCCTCCCTCTCTCTTTCCCACTACAACCGTATTCACTCATAGAATCATAGAATGGTTTATATTGGAAGGGACCTTAAGGATCATCTAGTTCCAACCTCCTTGCCATGGGCAACGACACCTCCCACTAGACTTGGTTGCTCAAAGCCTCATCCAATCTGGCCTTGAACACTTCCAGGGATGGCGCCTCCACCGCTTCCCTGGGCAACCTGTTCCAGTGCCTCACCACTTCCTGAGATCTAATCTAAATCTACCCTCTTCCAGTTTGAAGCCATTACCCCTCGTCCTATCACTACATGCCCTTGGAAAAAGTCCCTCTCCAGATTTCTTGTAGGCCCCCTTCAGATACTGGAAGGCGTCTATAAGGTCCCCCCGGAGCCTTCTCTTGTCCAGGCTGAACAACCCCAACTCTCTCAGCCTGACCTCAGAGGAGTGGTGTTCCAGCCCTCTGATCATCTTCATGGCCCTCCTTCATGAATGCTGTCCTATAGGTCTCTGCTTCTCCTTTTATATGCTCCCCCTTCATCCCTATTGCATTTTTCCTGAGCGCCAAGATTCAAATGGCAATTTGGGCTACGCATGTACTAAGCAGCAGTCTAAACTACCCCCTTCCCTACTTTCAAAATAAATTCAGCTTGCAGGGCATGAGACTCTCTACTACTTGGTCTGGTCCCAAAAGTGAAAGTTTAATATAATTCCTTTTGAGAGCTGAGTGAGCGCAGTGTCTCATGCTTTACTGGTACTTTAGGGTGCTCAGGTCAGAAGTTAGGTTTGAGTACTTAGAGCAGTCTTAATTCTCCATGGGATGAGTATTTCTGTACGTGAAAATAAAAACAAATGTCGCAAGACTTTGGAAATACCCTAACCCACAGCCTGTTGACAGACTTGGGGACCGGCTTTGGGTTTTGTGACTCGCCTGCCAGGCTGCTGCCCGCCGTGGTGGCTGCAGCCTGCTTTCCCTCCCCAGCGCAAGCAGGTGCTCCTTCCCAGCCTTGCAGAGAGGCAGTACGCTGGGCAGAATAACCGTGTTGACTTGGCCCCAGTGGCTGGACCATGCTCTCTTCATGTTGATTAGTGAAGGGGATCTAGACTGTTGAGAGCCGGGTGAAGAACAGGAAATTCTTTGTGAACTGTGTATGCTTTTTAAGCAGTGCTGATGGTGGGAGGGGAAATGCCCTCTTCCATGGACAGGCAGTCCCAGGCAGCACTTGGAAGCACTCACCTTGAAACACATGATTAATGTTCCTGCAGGTGCCCTGAACATTGGTTACATCTCCAAATGTCATTCTCTAAATAGACCACTTTAACATTCAACTAGCTCGTTAATGTCCATCTAAGGAGCAAAGGACATGCATCTGCCTGTACATTTGTATGCACACCTGCAGCCTCTCACCTATGACTTTTGATGTAGCTCCCAACACAATGTTGGCTCTTTGTGCGTGAGGTGAATCTCTAGCTTGACACTGGGCAAAAAGCCAGACCTGTCAGGCGGCCAGCTCTTGCGTGTCATTAGGTTGAGCTGGTGCATTTTCCTTGTTTGTAGTTCTCCATTCAGCTCCTTGCTGGAAGTTAGAAAATGCAGATTCTGCACAGTGCTTAGTTATTTGACAGTGGGAAACACAGGAGAGTTTTGAAGTAGGACAGTAATGACAGGACCAAGAGATGAGCAGGTGGCAATATTTTGCTCTGGATCGCTGCCACCAAGTTTTTATCATGCTGTGATTCGATATCATTTCACTGGATACTTTTCTTTATTTTTTTTTTTTTCTTACTGCTCTGAAAGTCAGTTTTCACAGCAAGAGAAAATGTAAGAAATGCCATCGAGAGATGGGATTTCAGGAAGCAGGAGGTGACCTAGCTGTGATTAGGAGGAGACCCCTCCCTTGGGTTCTCTCTAGGGTGCAAGCCTCCAGTTGCTGGTCTGCCTGCACCAGGCGAAGTCCTGCCTTGGGCTTCTCACTAGTGGAAGGCCCTCTGGATTCTGCTGAAGCTGTTGGAAGAGCTTCTGGCAAACAGATCCCCAAAGACTTACCTGGTTTATCCATCTCATAAAAATAGAAATGTGCTTTGAGATGGGCGGGGTGAATATAACCGCTCTGAGAGAGAAAGAATAAAGGCATGTTGGCACGCGAATAAATGTAGAAGTGTTACAAAATGGTTAGGGAGGCAGGTTGCTGTCAAAATTGACTTTCAGCAAAGATTAGGAAAAAGTGGTGTGGTTTGTTAGTAAGAACCCAGACTGAGAACTGGATGGTCCCTGATTCAAATGCCATTTTCGAGCATGCTTGATTACACTTCACATTGGTGAAAAGCAAAACTCTTAGAACAGAAAAAAAATGCAATGTTTTGCAGTGGAAAGTGTTGGGTGCCTTTTAAATTTCAGGCAGAATTTACTGCCACAGAATTTATGCTTACAGTCACTGAAAGCTGGAAGTGCAAATACCCTGAACTTTGAGAGTTGTTTTTTTTTTAATGCTTCTTCTGATGTAAAACAATCCTGATTTTTATATCAGAGTTTTGAAATATAAATATGCATTAGAATTTAAAACTTTTATCACAGTCTAGTTTAAAAGCCAACAGTTTTTATCAGAAATACTTATTTAGAGTGGCTTCTACCTGCATGTATTTAAAACACCTCTTGTTAAATTTCTAGAATTTCTTTCTTGAAAAATATACCTTTTTATTTTATTTTTTTTTAAATGTGGTAGTCATGGGGAAGCCGCAGCTTCTGCTTGTGTGTTTACTTCATTGCTCCTCTCCTTATCCTCCCACCTTCTACTTCCAAGAGAAAAGGAAGTAGAGCATTAAGGAGATATGCTATTTTCAGTGAAATGATAGGCATCTTTTTTTAAACAAAAAGCAGAAAAAATGATGAATTTCAAACTAAATAACTTCAAATTGTCTCCCCAACTTTCTGTGCATTCAGGGGGGTAAATGTGTTTTTTGCTTGTTCTAGGTGTACGGCTTATAAATAGAGCACTTCAGGGAAACTGTTCAATTCCTTCATAGTTTGAGAATAACCTTAGTGGGCATTTGTAAAATATATACCTAAATGTAAATGAAATCTAACTGTGGCCAAAATTACACATTCACATATACTCACGTTTCTTTGGTATGACTGGTAGTAAAGTGAGGATATACCAGTAAGAAATGACCCGCAATAGCTGTTACTTCATGGCTGCATTCCTTCTGTCTACAGACGGCTCCTGAAGAGTGAACTTGGATCCTTCATCACAGATTACTTTCAGGTATTACATTATTTGTTTGCTTTATTTTGAGGCTTGCTCTCTTCAGCTTTTTAGCCTGTAAAAAAATTAGGACTCCTTTTTACATGCATGTAGGCTACGAGTTTCGTTTTTGCTTTGCTACAGAAGATGATGGAGGTACTGGACTTTTTTAATGTGGGCTGTATAGCCTTGTGGGTAATTATATTTATGGGTGTCCATGCTAAATTAAGGATAATCTTCCTTTGCGCTTAAGACATGATGCTAGTAGCCTGCCAAGGCCAAGAAGGAATTAACTTGAATTTTTTAAATAAGATGGGATACCTTTTAATTTTTTTTCACCCTATTTCTCTAGTATAGAGAATTCAGGAGTAGCTTTTCTACAACAGGCACCAGCAAAGGGGAAGAGAAAAGATAACAGCTGTCTGTTTTGGGGGTGGGGGGGCACGCAGAGAAGGAAGTCCCTATCAGCAGGAAATCAGCCTGAGTAGTGTTTGCCTTTTAGTCCCACAAATATAAATGCAACCTGTGAAAGAGCAAAAGATGGAGGATGAGGGAAGATCTGATCAATCACAAATGAGAATAAGTGTTATTGCCTTTTACTGATACCGTCCAGATAGACAGAGGTTCAAATGTAACCACATGAAAGTGTGTTGGATGATTCTGAGAGAGCACTGATAGCTTTCAGTGTTGTAAGTTGTTCAGTGTAGTGTTGATTTAAAAGAAAGGAGGCAGTTGCTGAAAACAAGAGGGTTTTCTTCCCTTTGAGAGAGAGAAAGAGAGAGAAAATTTCAGTACTTTCTGAAGTGGCTGACGCTGCTGCGTACTGTGCTAATAGCTTAGGAAGGGGAAAAAGAAGACTAGTGTTGTTTCGTATCAGTATTAGATTACGTGACTTAAGAAAAAATCCCCCACGCTGTACTATGAAGTGAGAAGCAAACTCCTGCCCCAAGGGTAGTTATGTTTCAGTTCTTTAGACCCTATCTGCCCAAGTTGTTTACTGGAAAGAGGGGGCTGCTGGGACGTTTCCTAGACCATGAGTGGGGTCTGGTGGCAGCCCAGCAGAAAGGCTGTGAGCCTGTAGTGCAAAATGCCTGGCTTAAGTGGAAATCTGCTACTGCTCCTGCTAATTTAAAAACAGCCAAATGAAATTTTGCAACTAAATATATGCGACAAATTGAAATTTGAAAGGTCTTGATCAGGTACCCACGTACTACAGTGTTAGGCATTGTGTACAAGACTGGAATAAACAGAAAATATCCAGAGGCAACTTCATGCATCCATAAGCCTAAACGGAGCATGGAGCTGAGCCTGGTCCCGAGGGATGTGAGGTGCTGACGTGACTGTTATCTGGTTGAGTGTACTGAAAGAAGGCTGGGTGGGTTCCAGCGCTAAGACACAGCTGCATCGCGTCGCTGCGGAAGAAGAGCCGACGACTGCTGGGGACTGGATGGCTCTCAGTGCTGGAGTTTGGATGTGTTGTTCTTTTCCTCCAGACTGTAAACTTGAGGCCTGTCACAGTCACGCTGAGGCTAGTGGTATTAGCTGAAACTCCTTAGATCTCTTAGTAGTAGAGGTGACAACTGAAGAGTCTGCTTAGACTACAGCCTGCTCACTGCTGGAGGCTGAATATCTGAGTTATGTTCCTCTTAGCAAGCCGAGGGCATCTGATCTTGTCCTGGGAGAAGGATCTGATCACCAGCACTGTTTTCTGCAAAAGCAGGAGCAAAAACTGTGCTCTTTCACCGTAATGGCAGGGCTATACTACTTCAGGCACAGGCCACAATTGCAGTGTAGGTGTTCTGCACCGCACTACTGCTGAGAGTGGTGGCCTTTGCCTCGGAGAGCATGCAGTGCAAGGGCTTGGGTGTGCTCACCTCTGAGTTTGTTTTTCTGTCAGTCTTGTCTGTTCACACGTGTGCAAATACCTCAGTGTAAATGTACGAGTTCACCTACAGCTGCTGTTCTCCCACTGAAGCCACTGGGACTCAAATTTAATTTCTGGGATTTTTTTTGCTCAGTGTTAAAAAGAATAACTTAGCATCTGTCAAACTTAGCCTGAAGTAAGACTTTTGGTGCTGGCAAGCCCTGAGACAAACTGTGAGATAAAGGCCATTGGAAGAAATGAGCTTTTTTCCCCGCTGTGAGCTAAGACACAGAATTATTTCTGATTCTAGACTGACAGCATGTGGCAGTGATAAAAGTTACTACTCCTTCCTGAATGTCTTTACTCAAAAATCCTCTGGCTGTGGAGTGGGGAAATCCATGTGGCAAAGAAGGGCTGACAACATGATTTCATGTGTCTGTGGGTTCAGTTTCACTGCTGATGCCAGCTGATTGATGGCAATACTGCTCACACCAAAATGAGCAGAGTTAAATCAGGCTGCTGATTTGGCTGAAAAAATAACCTTGAAAGAAAAAAAAAGTTTTGTGGAAAAATGAAAAATAAAGTTTTCAGCTACTTCCTTTGACTTGTTGTGCTCATCAGCTCTGACACGGGGGAGGTGATAGGGGCGGGTCACCAGCATGGGGAGTGGAGTGGAAGTGCATCTTTTGGCAGCAACTTCTTCCTACATCTGTTCAAGACCACTGAAAAGCTATCCTGAGAACCAAGTTTACTGTTCTTTTAGATTGAAATGGACCCTGAAGGATCTGCTCTCATGTGTAACCAGGCAGTTTTAAATATCCTAGCAGCAACTAACTGCATCATGTAATATTTAGCTGTGATAAATTGACTTTAATGTTTTCCATTTCTTATGCCACAGCACTTGTAACAGGAGCTACTAAGATAATTTTTAAATTAAAATATCCGTTGTTTTAAGAGTTCTGGCTCTTATGTTACATATATTTTATACACACATACATGCACAATTTTTCTAAGCACCGACTATTTCAGGCTAAAATAGAGCAGAGCTTTTATAGTGAGACAAACCTACCTTTGTGATCAACTTGACTTGATTACTCACAAGTCTTTTTCACCAGCACTCATGCAAATTAGCAGTTTTTAGCTCCTGAAGTTGCTAAAGGAATGTTTAGGAAATGGATGGGATTTAGGCAGTCTTTCTCTGCTACCAAATCGTCATCATACCAGAGTTATTGATCTGTTTTGTATTTGAAAGAGAAAACCCTGTAAGGGTTTTCATGGGAACTCAGATGTTTCATTCTGAAGGAGGTTTGTGTTTATAAATCTGCTGCTTTAACAACTCTATTATATATACAGGCCATCTTCTTGGATCAGAGTCTCAGTGTAAATGCCAGATAGTTGGGACTTTGTAATATTTGCTGCAGATCTGCCTTAAAGCAATGCTTCAGGCTCCAGGTTTTGCAGTACTGACTTTCTGACTTCGCCCATGAACTGACCTAATAGTTTCCTGCTGCTGGAAAGGGGCGCTTTGTACCCTCTGCTAAGTAACCCAGTAGGGCTCTATCTGCTTTCACTGCTGGGTTAGTTCTCTGGTGGTCACTGAACCACAACAGGGAGGAATCCTATGACCATGGAAGGTAAGAGGTTGGGATTTGGAGGAACAGGGTGTATTGGTGACTGGGACTTCTCTGGGGCAGCTGTAAGATTTTTGAGATAATCTCCATTCATTTTCATGCTCTCTGACCCTCGTGGTTGTGGAGAAAATTTTTGAAATATAAAATTAATGAGTGTTAATAAATTGATGCATTATCTTCCTGATTCTGCAAACAGCCTGAAACAAAACCTTTGGAAAGGATGAACTGCTTCTTTTCACCCTCTGGGGGTTTGTTAATCTTGAAACTCACAGGGAAAAATGGAAATGCTAGCTATTTCACAGCTAACCACTTTAGCAGAACTGCCCAGTTTATGCATATTAACTCCAAACTGTCTCCTCCCAAGGCGGAGCGACCTGATCCCTTCCCAGATATTGTAACCTCTCCCAGCACCCACGGGCTGCAAATACAGAAAGTCAGGCACCCAGAGTTGATGCCTGTCCAGCCTGGTGTCCACTGCCTGCGCTGGCAGAGCTGATAGGTGAGGGATGGCAAGTGCACTGTATTTCTTCATTTAATCCAATGAGAACTTTGATGTCTTAAAACCAGAAGTGAAGGTGTTACACAATTTCCAGCCTGCTGCAGTGGAGAGCCATAGGAGGCAACAAGTCCCGACTCAGAATTAGGCACAGCTTTCTGTGTCTATGCAAAACCATAGAAACCGCAACGTGCGAGCACCCATGTTGCTGGGGAGTCAAGCAAAGTCAAAATAGCAAGATGATAGTGGATAGCTGCGAAAGTAAGCAGCAGCAGTGACGAGGCAAGCCTGGATCCAAGCCAAAATTGATTTTGTCCTCTCCCTTTAGAGTGGTCAGAAGTGGGACTGGTGAACGTTCCTGTGGTCAGAGTCCCTCTCACTATAGGTTAGCCAGCTCTGCAAGGCAGCTGCAGTGGTAGGGGGCAACGTGCGCTCCTCCCTCTACTGTGGCACCATAAAAGTTTTGCTTAAGTCCCTGCTGCATGTCTTTCTGGGACTCCAGCCTATCCAGCATCTCTCCTGATGCTTGCAGCCTTTGAAAGGCTGCTTTGTAAAGCCATACTAACTGCAGAAAATGTCTTCTGTCCCTCTCTCCTGCTTAGTCAAAAGAGAAAAACCTGGTATGTGTGACATTTCTTTCCTTGGTGCCAGGTTTCTACTTCTACCTGTTTCGTAGCAAGGCAAGGAAATAGTTGTGTAGGTTACTGGAGTAATGGTTATTGCTGGATAAAGATAGCGCTAGCTCTTCTCCGGCCAGGTGCTGTCTCATGTCTGCTGCCAGGGGCTGCAGCAGCTTGGCCACCACACAAGGGGAGAGAATCCACACTTGTGTGATTTGCAGAGCTCAGCCGTCTGTCTGCAGTACTCTTTTGGGTCAAACTGGTCTTTATCATTGTGTTTCTCTCCTCGCTGGCTGGGAACCCCTGTTGGTGCAGGTCAGCTAATTACTTCTGCTTCATCTGGCACTTTCTAGGACTGAGCTTTCATGGAGCAGCTCCAGAGACTCCATAGCAACTGCTCAGCTTCGTTATCATGGATGGGGTCACCCGGCAGCTCAGCCCCGTTACTGCGAGCTGAGCAGAGGACCTAGTCCTGGGTGTCAGCGGCAGCCCGGACACCTGCTTTCAGGCCCTGCATACATCGGCTCCATAGACGTGCATTATTCACTTGAAATGGTGTCTGGTTGCTATCGCTGAAAGCGTAGCGTGGGTTGGCGTGCCGTGCCCTGGCTAAGCAGGGCTCCTGCCTGGAGCGGTGCCTCGGCAGTGCAGAGCCGGAGGCCCGGCTGCCTGGTTTTCCCACAGCTGCTGCCTCACCGGTGCACTGTGGTCTAGATCATAGCAGTGCTGCCTACTCAGTCTGACTGGTCTGGTCTCCTTCTTACTCTCCCTGCCTCACTTTCGCTCTTTAAGTGGGCTTGCTTTCTTATCTGTTTTGAACAAAGCTGTCTCTAGAAGAGTCATTTTAGGATGTTATTTCATATTTGTCTTGCAATTTGTTCTCTATGTAGGATTGAAATGATCTCTCTGCTTGTGTCACTACTTCCCCTCTTTCTAGAGAAAAAAAAAAGGACGAAGGGGGGGCATGGTCCAGGTATGAGACGCTGCAGCTCACACAGATTTGCATTTTGTAAAACACTGCCAAGGAGTAGGTAGGTGTTTGTGGGCAGCTGGCAATAACTTCGTAGAAAATACTTGCCAAGTAAGTTTGGGTGATGCTTTTTTTTTTCTCAGATTAACATCAGCTTATCCAAGAAACAGTGGCTATGCACTTGTAGATCCTGTAAAGCTGTGATTTAACACTAGAACACAGAGCCTCAGTTGACTAGGAGAGGGGGCTGTGTTTAAGAAATGCTGTAATGTGTAGAAGAATAACTGATTTTTTCACCCAGCAAAATGGGGTCAATTATTTTGAGTTTGCTCTGGATCAGTTTTCTCTTGTTCCAAGCTTATGTTTCTGTTTGATGAACTAGTATTAATCTGTTAATTTTAATGTGGCTTTTTAAAGGCATACTGGCCATGTTTGGCTTGAAGATATGAAAGGAAAATAAAATTTGTCTGTAATTAAATAGGTGTCCATGTAAACTCCCCCCCGCCCCCCCCCAAGAGTAGTGGCTTATGGGAAACAGTACTATTTTTTGATGAGCAGAATAATTCCTTTGTGCCTTGCTACACTGCAGGGACATGGCTTTCAGACGAGATGTGAAGTCACCTGTGATGGCTTGAGGCTCCCAGAGGCTGTCACCACAACCACGCTGTTGGCAGAGCGCTCCAGACAGGCAACACCTGATTTGCCTCTGGCAAAGTCAGATGGATACCACTTTGCCCGGAGCGTAGCAGAAGCCCACACGGGAAGGGCCTCCATGGCCCCTGTTGGGGATGACCAGCTCCTGACAAGGTGGAGGGAGGGAGAAGGTGCCTGGCACTGCTGGTTTGAGAGAGGAGCCCCAGCTGTTGTGCCTGGGACAGCTTCCACCTTCAGTCATTGTGCTGGGGAACTGGAATTGCTCCTCTGGGTGTGGATGGAGGAACTTGCCTCAATTTCTCTAACAGCGGAGGGGAAGGGGAAAATATCTGTTCTGGGAAAAAGAAGGAGTTACCTGGAAAGTGTCTATGTTTTACAGCATGATGTGTGACTGCCTTCAGATTTTTTTTTTATTCCCAGTGATTTCAGTGCAGCTTACTTTGCAAGAGTAGCGCGCGCACACACGTTGTGGGAGGGTCTTTGCTGAGGAAAAAATGAAACGTGATTTTTCTAGAGCTTTGAATCCTGTCTTCCAAAACTCAGGGCGTTTGAAAACTTACTTAAAGGCTTTCTCTTAGCTGCACTTCTTGGTGGTCTACCTGAAACAGCTGTTGTGGTTTTCTGCACTGAGAAAAGTAGAGGGGTTTCAACCTGTGAGATTTCACAAGCTCACTTCTCTCTGCTGCAAAACATCTCTCTCCAAATTTCTCGGCTGCATGTACATGGGGGGGGGTGACTCGCGGCTTTTGTTTCTCTGCAGTGCATGCTTCACTCCAGTGAGAGTAAGGGCAGGTTTGCAGCACCTGCAACGAGTGTATGGCAGCCTGTGGTGTCCCAACAACAGAGTGAGGACTTCACCCTGGGGATGCAGGGAAAGCTGATTTGGGGAGGAAATAATTGCCTCCCCAAGCACCCAGTTCAGCTGTAATTGCAGAGATGAAAAGTGGCAGCAGAACTTTTTCAAATAAATGTGCCCTTCCATTTCACTTGGTGTGAGTCTTTATCTGGTCTCGCTTGCTGCATTTATTAGATTGTAATGAGTTGTCAGCAAACCCTGTAGGGTTTTTTAATGAAAATTTACCTGTCTGGCTTGGTCTGAGGGGGTAATGTTCGGATTGAATCCATTTCTAAGCCTGTGACTTTAGTGGAAAAGACAGATTCGTAAAATTTCCAGGTCTTTTTAAGATGGGGAGAAGGGAAATGAAGTGTGGTTGGCTTTTTTTTTTTTAAAGTCTCACTCTTGCCCAGGAAAAGGGAAAATTTGAGAGAATAATTGAAACATCTGCAGTAACTATATGAAGCTAAGCTTTGGTTTTTTTTAGAAACCTTAAGAATGAGATGATGCAATCTATTTAGCACATGGAATTACTGATAATACGTTCATAAGAGCTTTATAAATTCTTTACTACAGGGTAATATTAATATATCTATTTTTAATAGGTAGAACTGTGCTGCCCATAAAGGTGTACAAATGCATATTTTGTTTGCTGACGTAGCTGTAAAATACAAAAAAAATCTCTGAAAGTGGAAAGCATCAATAATACTAACTTACAATTTTCCAGCTTCTTTACTTATATCCACAGTGCTCAGGAAGCATATGTAAATTGAAACCTAGTATTCTAGTGCAGATAGAGAAGGAATTAATATTTCTTGAGAGAAACACAAGAAAATAAGCTTGACAGCCTCATATATATGTGTGTTTATACTTTTTTATTATATAGTAGTTTAAAATGACACAGTGTTAAAGACCAGCTGTAAAATTTCCCTGCAATATATAGGAGAGGTAACTACCTTGAGCTATAGGCTGAAAAATAAACAAGTACTTTATTAATAAACTGAAAGCATTTGGAAGGATTAAAGTGTAATATCACTCCAAACATTATCTTATTGTTCAGACAGAAAAATATTTACAGTGTGTGTTTCACTTTTTTTCCCCTTGCAATTTTTTCCATTCCAGATTTCTTTCTCCCTCCTTTTTCACATTCTTTGTTTTTTCCTGGGAAGTCTTCTTTTTGTTTTTGTCCAGAGCCTGACATGTGTAGTCATTTATTTCCACTGAACAAATCTAAAATTTGAATGGAGATCCCAAGAACTTAATATTTCCCTCCAAAGTCTATATTTCAGCTAGAGAATCTTTGCAAAATAGTCACCTTCCATTAGTTGATGAGAATGTTTGGGAAGGTTGCAATTTTTTTTCATCACGTGAACTTATTCATCCAACTTGCTAATTGCTATTGTCATTGCTCAGGTGAAAAGTGTCTCCCAGGCATGTTCTCTTTGCAGCTTACCCATCCTTTGGCAGCCCTGTTCCTCCTGCATTCTGCTGGGAACTCTGGCTTTCTCTTTCTCTGAACCCTAACACTCACCCTAACTGAGGACTGAGCCCTTGACAAAGGTCCCCCAGTCATTAGAAGTTTCTCACTGGCAAATTCCCTTTACTCCCTGCAGCTTCCTTTGGCAGCCTTTTGTCACGCTGGTGATGATGAATAAATCAGAAAATAGGCTTCTGCAGGAAAAAAAAAAAATTGTTTTATTGTGGGGAATTCCAGAGTCCAAAAAACTGCAGAAAGTGGACTTTTTTTTACAGGAATAAATGTACGGCTTTTTGGCTAAAACTGAGTAAGCTGTCATAAGCAGGGGGAGATACCACAGGTCATGGAGCAGGTGTGAGCCACCAGGCCCTTGGCAGTGCGTATCCTGCTGGAGATCCTTCCACTCATGCTGACGTGGGTGGGCACCCATGTTGTGGAAGGAGTCAGCAAAGACCAAAGCCTGGTCTTGAACGCTTCCAGGGATGGGGCCTCAACAACTTCTCTGGGCAACCTGTTCCAGTGCCTCACCACCCTCAGAGTGAGAAATTTCTTCCTGATAGCCAATCTAAATCTACCCTCTTCCAGTTTGAAGCCATTACCCCTCGTCCTATCACTACATGCCCTTGGAAAAAGTCCCTCTCCAGCTCTCTTGTAGAGCCCCTTCAGGAAACTGGAAGGCTGCTATAAGGTCTCCCTGGAGCCTTCTCTTCTCCAGGCTGAACAACCCCAACTCTCTCAGCCTGTCCTCATAGGAGTGGTGTTCCAGCCCTCTGATCATCTCTGTGGCCCTCCTCTGGAACCACTCCAACAGGTCCATGTCCATGTGCTGAAGACTCCAAAGCTGGATGCAGTACTCCAGGTGAGGTCTCACCAGAGCAGAGTAGAGAGGGAGAATTACCTCCCTTGACCTGCTGGCCATGCTTCTTTTGATGCAGCCCAGGATACAGTTGGCCTTCTGGGCTGCAAGCGCACATTGCTGGCTCATGTTGAGCTTCTCATCTGCCAACACCTTCAAGTCCTTCTCCTCAGGGCTGCTTTCAATCCATTCTCTGCCCAGCCAGTATATGTGCTTGGGATTGCCATGACCCAGATGTAGGATCTTGCACTTGGCCTTGTTGAACTTCATGAGGTTTGCATGGGCCCACCTCTCAAGGTTGTCCAGGTCCCTCTGGAGGCATCCCTTCCCTCCAGTGTGTCGACCACACCACACAGCTTGGTGTCGTTGGTAAACTTGCTGAGGCTGCACTCAATCTCACTGTCCACATCGCGGACAAAGATGTTGAACAGCACTGCTCCCAGTACCGACCCATGAGGAATGCCACTTGTCACTGGTTTCCACTTGAACATCGAGCTGTTGACCACAACTCTTTGAGTGCAACCATCCAGCTAGTTCCGTATTCAGTATAAATTCTCCACCAGGACAATGCATCCAGAGATGTTTCCCTACTGATAGGATGTATGATGGTCTCTTCAGTCCCTCAGCCTCAACCTATTTGCAAAAGACTTCTGGAATCTGTTTGATTAGATCCTATTTAAGGAAGAGACCTTCTTTTTCAACACTTTTCAATTATGTCTGATGCTAACAAGTAGGACTCTGAAGTGACAAGTTTTTCTTTTGTTCTGGAAAGTGAAGCATAAGTACAAACAGAAAACATCACAGAGCAATGCTTCCTTCTTTTTATTCCCTTCCACAGTACCCCAGTTTAGTATTGCTTCTTGTTGTAGGGAAGATGCAGAGGTATGCTGCTGTCTTTGCTTGGGGTTAATGAGCCAGCCTGGTATATGGTTACAGGAGGCAGGTCTATCAACCAGAGCAGCAGCGCAAGGGCAGGTGTGCGGTACGGCAGCTCATCAGCAGGTCATGGTGCTGCCCAGACAGTGGTGTAACGGCAATGTCCATTGGGAGTGAAAAAAGATGTGCCTTGCTCCTCAGCTGGTGGAAGGTTGAAAGGTGCAACTTTGACCTGGTTATCCATTAAAAACAAAAGCTGGAGGATGGACATACGAGAGAGAGACAGGGTGAGCCAGAGGGGAGGTGTCTCCGAATATTGTGTGCTACCCTGATATGGAATCCTTTCAAAGGGATGGAAGGCTTTATTCTCTGTCAATATGATCTCTGTGGTAGGACTGAACCTTTTAGGATGCAGTAATAGCGTTATGTAGTGATATCGGCTCCTTTCTCTGGGATTCTCAAAGCTTTTCAGAATAACTGATTCTCCTCGTGCTGTTGGGCGAACAAAAAGGTAGGTGGTTTTTGCACCATTCTTATGTTTGGGGAAATTGGAACAGAAAGTTTATCAGATATTTAAATGTCCTGAACTGCAAACAGGCACATCAATATCTTGATCTGTCTGGTTCATGATAGTTATCTAGAAAGACTAGCTCCTGCCACTTGAGACTACATGCTGAGATGATCCAACTGCTCAATATAGCGGGGAAAAAAATAGCCTCATAGAAAGAGAATAGGTAGGAACAGAGAACTAATGGTTAGGGAGCTGAACTGGCTTACTGTGCAGTCAGGCAAGCACTGAGCTAGTGCAAAGGAAGAAGAGAGTGGGACGTTTTGGTAGCATTTGGCCCTTCGATCACCTCCATCATATGGCTGAGGTATAGCTTATGTGGCTGCACTCTTACGTTAAGAACCATTTTATTTTCTTGACTCCCTCCCTGTGACCCAGAACAGGTCCTTCCCTCCCACTTCAGGCAAGCGTTTCAACTATCATCTGCTGTGTCTGTCGTGTTCTCATGTCTGGCTGAACAAGAGGGGGTTAATGAATGTACAGCACTCACAGTGAGACCAGATCTGGTGGAGGTGCTGGGAGAAAGTACTGCGATATGACTAATCTTTAGATAACTGCATGCAAAGTGGGTAACATCTGAAAAAAATTTGTTCTTCTGTGTTTAAGTCTCAGAAAAGGCAAATGCATGTCTCTCTTCTCTCTTGGCAGAACCAGCTCCTTGCGAAAGGCTTGCTGTTTATAGAGGAGAAGGTTAAGCTGTGTGAAGGCAAGTATAGTAAGAAACCCATTTTGGAAGGGACTTGTGCTTTGATGTTTGGTCAGACAAGACAATTTGCATGTCTGGAAAGTGTACAGCCCTTTTAGTACTGTCTTAGGGTGTCACATAACCTCTCGGGAGCCAGGTTGCACCACAGCCCTTGCAAGGCTTAAGGGATGGCAGGCTGTTGGAATAGCCATGTAGCTGCAACACTCCCACCAGCAACGTCTTCATCATGAGAACAGGAACATGGCTTTTATGTGGCAGTTGACCCTGGGCTCAAAGCAGTTCTGGGCTGGACATGGATCCTGTTGCAAAACTGCTGAGAGCTGCCTTCTGCCTTCTATTTCTCAATGGGATTTGCAGCTTGATGTAAGCACGATTTTGGTTACTGTGGCATGCTTTTGAGAGCTGAATTAACAGGCTTTGTATAAATTTGAAGAAAAATCAATCACTTGGGTGGGAATTAAATCCTTCAGGAAAGAAGTTGATCACATGTGGCGTTCTGTTCAAACCACTGGGGTACAGATACTTGCTACTGCAGAGCCTGTGGACGAAGGCCAGTGTGGCACAGCGACTCTCAGTGTTGGATGTGTGGGGAGTTAGTCAAGTTTATTAACAGTTTGTTCAAGCAGAGCAAGCTGTCTAGAGCACGTCTTTATTCAAAACTATGCTGCTGTTTGATTTGACCCAGTTTTGTAGCCTGTAGGGAAGATCCCTTGCTAATCACCAGCCTGCTGTATCTGGGTCATTAAGTGCCAATAGACACTTATAATCTCCTGTCATTGTTGGTGCTGGATTCCTCCACACCGTTCTTCACCCGGCCAGCAGGCTGTAGGACTCGGACCCTGAAGGAGCTGTGCAGTTGCCAGCCTCTTGTTTGGCACGTGCTTCTTCGGCGCTGGCCCAGTAAGGGAGGCATTTTCCCAAATACAGGTACCTGCCCTGCCACCGTCAGCTCTTCAGAACGAGTGCTGCGCAGCTTACCATAGGTTTTGTTTTCTGTATTCATGTAAAACTATTCCAATATATGTTTTAGCATTATGAAAATTGAGTTCCAGTCTGTAATAAGCTGAGAGCTGTCTGGGAGTAGTTTGCAGCTGCTGAAGTAGTTTGGATAAGATGAAGTTTCCCAGGCAGACAGCAAAACCCTCTTCCTATGCCTCATTTTTTTGTCCCTACTTTGAAGTGACACTGGAGCCCCTTTGCCCATGCAGGCTGACATCTCTGCAGGAGATGACTCATGGGCACCTTTCTTTCATAACGTGTAGGTTTTTTTGCAGTCCTGGGGAGGAGGCAGAGGAGGGAAAAATTTAAACATTCAATTAGTCTGTTTCCTGTTGTCTTTTTCACTTACAGTTGGCAGTTTCTGGTAATGGGTAGCTGTTATGGGGGTGTTGGGTAGGTACTCATCTGCCTGCAGTTCCAGTTTTGAAGCTGGCGTCGTGCCTGACACAGTGAAACCTCCCTCTGAACCCTCCTGTGGTTGTTGGTGGGCTCTCTGCTCGAAAGGAAATGGCTGCAGGAGCTGGTCCTGCTGGCTCTCTGCTCTCTGGTTGTGTCCTAAGCAGCACAACCCATGGGCAAGCACAGTGAAAGCCCATGTGGAAGTCTCCAGATGGGGAAAGCACTTCAGTAGACAGTGATAAGACTCCTTTGAGTTGCAATTTTACGTGTGTTCCAGTCCCTCACGTAGGGTCTTTAGTCACCTCGAGGCCGAGCCTTCAAAGCTGTATTGAGCAGCCGTTTTCCGTTACTGCTCCTTGGGTCTTGACTGCTTGTGAGCTCCAGCTGAGGCTCTGTGGAAAGTATCCTGGAAAATCCTTTTGTCAGAAACTTGTGTTATTAAACCTGGGTCTGTATTTGTACCTGAAATTTCTGGGGAATGTCTCTAAAACTTGAAAAAGCGTTGTAAACTTTTGACCTTTGGGATGGGAAAAATCTCCTAAAAAAACTTAGAGGCTTTGGGCCCAAATGCTGAGGAACACACAGCTCTTTAAGTCAAGCCTATGAGCATAATTTAAAATGTCTATTCAAAAGATTATGTTCAGTAAAGCATTTTTTGTTAATAATAGGATTTTGACGACAGTTGTATTCCTGTTACGGGAATCACGAGTTGCATAACTTAGTCTGCCTTCATTTTAAATACCCACTTATATTTGGGGATGTTTGTTCGAGTCAGAGTCATATGAGGGGTGGCCACATGTGGATTTCATTCGGGAACCTTCCCAAGTGCCATGTTTGAGAGGAGCATGGTGGCTTTGTGGCTCATCAGGGTCTGGACTGCTGTGTCTGTGCTTGGGAGTGGGAGGATGCTGGAAGGGGCTCAGCTCTTGTAAATGGTTTCCCTGACTCAGTTGCTGACCTGCTGGTTTTCAGATGTAGCTGCTAACGTGCAGCCATGCTTCCATGCTAGTTGAGCATGCTAACTGTGAGCTGTGAGATGACACAATCCTTTGCTGTGGAGTTAAAGCCTCCGGTTGAAGAGGGGCTTCACTCCGTTGGAATTGGTCTCATGTTTTGCACAGAGCTGTCTTCTTTGCAGTAAGTGACAGAGCAATTTATGGTCACAGCCTCGTGTCTCTGTCAGTTAAGGTGAAGCTTAGCTGAGTGATGTCCAGTTTTGGACAGAAATGGTGAATAGGAAGGGTGGGTTTGTATCTCTTATGCAGAGAATTAGAGAGTAGTGGGAAAATTCAACTTGATTTTATTGTACCTATTGCTAAAGCTTTTGCCCCCAATCTCTGTTTTTGTAGGTGAGGATCGCATTGATGTCCTGTCTGAAATCTGGGATCACTATTTTACAGAGACTCTTCCTACACTCCAGGCAATATTTTACCCAGTTCAGGTAATCTTAATTATAATTCAGTCTTCAGTCAGGTGAAGCAATGTAACTGCAATGTCTGCTAATGGCACATGGAAACTTCTGTTCCAGCAGCACTGTTTGCCCAGTGGCTAAAGAGGTCTCAAAACCTTTAAACTAAATCTGGGAGGGCTTACAGTTTGCCCAATTCAGTATTAACTGTGTAAGAAGGACCGCTAAAATCTACTGGGCAAGCACAGTGTTTTGGGCTGAATTTATTCCCATTTGTCTGCCCTCTGTCTGTGCTTAGCTAAGCTTGAACACTGAAACTATTGGACTATACCTTGTCTAGACTAAAGCTCTGGGCCATTTGTATTTATAGTTCTTCCATTTTTAAATACCTGTGACTCTGTTGGTACAGATGACAACACTGACAACTTGTCTTCAGAGGGAGAAATCTGAAGACTAGATCAGGAGTGAATGTGTTTAACTCACCCTAACTACTTTTGGAGTGCTTCGGTTCCAGTTGTGCCTTTGGAAAATCCTCTGTTGGGCTTTTTAAAGCTTTAATAAGGGGACAAGTAAATCTATGAGTAGAAGATGAATGAACAACTTTATGTACAACCTTTTTACACTGAGTATTTTTGAAAGCTGAGTATCCCATCAGAAGTGTTGAGCTGTATCATTTTTTAAAGTCGTTTTAGTCAGGGTTTCCATATTAGCCGTCCAATTACGTCCCCAGCCTATTTTGGTCTTTTTTCCATCAGAGGAAAAGAAAAGTGTACCTCATGAGGAGACCAACATTCTTGGAAGTGCTAGCCTCCTCCTCTTGACTTTTGCCTCTTCCACAAGACATGTTTTCCAGAGCCTTTTAAAATTGTTTTTGCCTTGTATTGTTTGAAAGGCAGCAGGTAAAGCTCAAAGGTTGCCCTTTTCCTCTAATCCTATTAAAGTTGGCATTTCCTAAAAGAGAAAGGACTTCTGTAAAGACAGACACTAACCTTTCTACTGTGTTTATTTTTATTCTTTCCTCGCTGCAGATGCTTAAAGGTAGGTGTTTGGCAGGTAAAACTGCACAATTATAATACCCCCCTTTCTCTCCTTTTGCAACTAATTGTCAGTCAGGGAGTTACCTATTTAAGCAGGGGTTTGCACTGCAGCTATCTGTGCACTGTGGAAACAGCTGAGCTAACTGTGTATCATACCCACTGATGCCAATTATACCACTTACCAGAAAAATCTACTCCCTTGCTATTAAATGTCTCTAATGAGAAACTGAACAAAAGTTACTGCACGGTGGGTGCAGCTTTTGGAAGCAACTTGGTGGTAGTGGTGAAAGCTTGACTATGGGACGTTGAGATTCTTTGAAAGGGTAACTTTCTTACTGTATTTGTCTTGTCACAATATCTGAGTCACTCAAAAATATTTCACAGAAGCTGTGAAGTTAGGGAAGTATTGCCATTTTACGGATGAGGAACTGAAAGGTAACAGACAGCATATTTAAAGCTTTGTAGGCACCTAAGTCCTACACAAATGTATGGATTTAAACCACCTAAATACATCCAAGAATTTGACTCTGAGTAAGCCGTCCTAGGCTACAACAGAGAGAGTTGCTGGTGCAGCAAGAAATAGGAAATTGCTCTTATCCCAGGCCAGTGCACTAATAACAAGATTGGGCTCTTCCTACAAATAGGGAACTGTATGTACCTATTTATATGGTGTGTCACCACATGTGAAGAGAGCTCATATAGCAAATTTCTTTCACCAAGTCACAGTTCTTCATGCGCTACTCTGGTAGATGGGAAAGTCAATATGCGGTTGGTTCCCCATCCTTTGTTGTAAATGTCAACACGATTATTTAGTTGTGCTCTTCTGTGATCCCAGCAACTGCCCATTCAGAATGAAAGTAAGTCAGCCAAATGTGTGAGCATATGTTACTGAAGGTAGTAACTAGAAGTAACTTCCTATCTCAGCTAAGTTTAAACCAGAGGCTCATAGCTGTTGCAGAAATATGACCTTTAAGCAGCCAAGTTGGTTAAATTGCTGTACAGAGGGAAACTATGTAAACAGGTCACTGGTTTTTGTATAGTTGCAGCTGTTGATGTAACTACTTGGTGTGGAAAAAGAATAGCAAATCTTGTTTTGTTTGGCACAGCAAGATGTTTGCATTTTGAAATGGGGTATGAAGTTAACAGGACTAAACTGCATGATATAAATAAAAAGTGTGCAGCTGTTGAAATACAGTTCAGAGATAGGTACTGGTCTTTTCTACACCTCCGTGTTTCTAAACACGCAGTGATGGTTTAAAACAGCAAAGTGCTTTTATTATGGCCAGGCTGCCCTCCAGACTATTGGCTTTAATTCATATTTACATATTGATGATGCTGTTAATTATGACATTAAACGCATTATGAATTAATGATTAACTGCTGTTAATTCCTTCCAGCTAAATATTTGCCATGTTGAGTGTGCTATGGAGACCATAAAATGGTTCCCAAACAGACTGTGGGGCAGAGATTAACATGCTGGGAAGAACAAGGGAAACCCTTCAGGCTGGAAAGTGCTGGGCAGGGCTGGGAGGAAAATTTCTGCTGTTAAGCTGCAGTGGGGCAAGAGAAAGTCATGCGGATGTTAAGCATAGCAGAGGGAAAGGCGGTAACACCAGAATGCCAAATGGAGTCTAACCGTGTTTAAATATGCTGAGAAATATTACAACATCTTCATCTGTTCAGCCTGCTCACTTGTGCTGTTGATACAAAAAAGTAACTGGGAAGACACAGAGTGCCTTGCAGTGGAAATCAAGGATGTTGCTTTTTTAAATGATGTTTGGTACAAGCAGTCTCGCTAGCTTTGCTCTAGCCTAAATCCTAAAATCTGTAATGGACTGAATTGTGGATTTTTTGTCACATCAGCAAGGTCTAAAGTGCAGATGTCGAGCAAAAAGAGGATCCAACACAGACCAGACATAGGCTTAGTTAAGGAATACTCTGAACCAACCTCTTTCCCTACCAAACCTTTTCTGGTTTCTCAGCTCTGAGTGGCAAAAGCATGAGCTGCATCCATCCTGGGCTTTGGATGTTTGTGAGCAAATTGGATGGCAGTTGGGTTTCACGAATAAGCAGTCTTTTGGTGAAATACAGGCCCATTTTGGCTTCACTACAAACCTAGTGGAGCCTCAGATGAGATATTACTCAATTCATAATTTGTGTGGGACAGAGACTGAGAGGGAAATGACCAAAGAGTGGGACCAAGAGCGATGAATCCTCAATCTGAGCAGCTGGGGGGTGCTTTGCCACAGCAGCAATGGGCAGGATAGACCCTTACTGTGCTGATGAGATGCTCACACGTGTTGGTGAGATGCTCACGCGTGTCTTTACCAACTCTTGGATTTTGCCTTCTGTGTTTTTTAGGGTCAGGAGTTGACTATCCGTCAGATTGCTCTTCTTGGCTTCAGAGACTTGGTCTTGCTAAAAGTAAAGTTGGAAGAAATTCTTCCTTTGGTCCGGACAAAGCTCCCAGCTTCCATTGTCCAGATGCTGTTAATTCTGCAGGTGGGGAGCCTCTGCTCTTCTTCATCTGACTCTACTTGGGTATCTTGACCTCATTGAACTAATACGAACCCTGGAAAGGAAAGGGGCGATGGTAGAGGGTGTGATGAAGGGCAAGTGATGTATGCTTATTTGGGAGTGGTAAATGGAGAAATGAGATCTGAATTTGAATGTCCTGAGCTTTTCTGGGAACAGGTAAGGATGCTGCCGTGAAAGGGCTGGGTTCTGCTCTTTGGTGTTTGTATTTTTCTTGGTACCTCTCCTCCCCAGCTAGGAACAGTCTCAGGACTCTTTTGACATAAATTTTCATCTCCCAGCTTCTCTGAATGCCTCTTTGTGCCCTAGTTCTGACTTTTCAGCTTTGCAATGACAGGGCGCGTCTCCATCACAGCGGATTGTGGAATTTGAACAAGCTGTGGCTGCTGGCTGTCTGACACCAGCCCCTTGGCTGAGTGGGATGCTGAGCAGTGGCCATGAGAGGAGGAATACCTTCTGGCAGCAGGCAAAATGCTATACATCTTCCAAAAGCCTCTCCCAAGAAACCCAGACCTTCTGTGAGGACTATCCTCTTTATCCAGACCTCAAGAGAGTATTTTCTAAGCATGCCAAATACAGCCAAGTATACCAGCTGTTTTATCTTTCAGTATCACCCAGCCTGACAGTCCTGCAAAATACGATATTATAGGTGGCTGTTTGGGTTCCTCTCACTTTTATTTCTTCTGCAATACACCTTATAATGAATGGCAGGGAATGAAACTTTCTGAAGTACAATCAAAATTGCAAAGTGGCTTAGCTGGTATTTCTGTATGAGTTCTCACTGTTCTGATGTTCCCAGTGACCCAGGCTGTAATAGCAGGAGATACTTGTATTTCCCTGAAATATCTTAATAAAAGAATCTTGAGGGCAAAGAGGGTCTCAAAGCGACGCATTTGAGAAAGAAAAGCTTATTGAGGCTTTGCAGGAAGTGTTAAGACTGTGAACCATTTCTGAAATTACTGTTAAATTGGTTAGTGTTATCTACCATCTCCACAGCTGTAAGCTGAACTACAGAGGGTACTTTTCCTGCAGCCCTGCCTAGGAAAAGAGCAGTGCTTTGCCCAAGGTGTGTTAAGGGTCTTCTACAAACAGATGTTTCCTGGTAGAACTGTCCTGGTATAATTATATTGCTGTAGTTACACTCTGCAAATCCTCAGTGTGAGCGTACCTTATACCTTCCTATCCCTTGGTCAGAAAAAAGACAGCTAGCTGCTCAGTGTCCATAGGGTTATGGCTGTGACTTGAACAAGGAGGTTGACCTGAATGGCACCCAAACCTCCATTTGGGCTTATCAGCTGTGCTTCTCCAAAGGGCCTACTGATATTGTTGGGATGTTCCAGTACAGAGACATTTGACAGACCCCAGGCTTTACTCGAAAACCTTACTCAAAACTATGTAGGGTTAACGTTGACTTTTTATGTTTGAATTTCAGAGTGTCCATGAGCCTACTGGCCCCAGTGAGGGCTACCTACAGCTAGAAGAACTGGTCAAGCAGGTGGTATCGCCGTACTTGGGTTTGTGTGAAGATCACAGCTTCTCTGGTAGCACCTGCTTGCTTGGTAAGACATGTGCATTGTACAGAAGCTCTTGTTGGGCTACGTATGTTGGTTAATGTGAGGCAGTGCACATCTGTGCTAGAAAAGGAGACATTGCATGACTCCATGAGAGACAGAAAACAAAGGCTAAAACACCCTTGAGAAGGTCTTGATTAATATGTTTCTGAATGTAGATTTTTGTGACAGGCTTTTTATTTTCCATGACCGAGTGAACTGTTACTGCCCCACCACTATGCACACACACATGTGCAAAGTCTCCCCTCTCTCTGGAGATGGGCTGGTGCTGCTTTCACCACGGTGAGAGACTGCACCCGGTCCTTTGCTGCCTGCTCTCTATCCCTGCTTGCTAGCCTGCTTTGCCTGTCTGGCTTCCCACACTTACGGCTGCATCAGCCAGCCTTCACAAACAGCAAAGCTGTTGGATGCTCATTCTGAGGGATTAGAGGGTTTTTTTGCATCGAGTCTTCCTTCCATCTGAGGATTCTGTTTAAAAAAATAAATAAATCTGTGTTTAAACTGTGGATAAATGAGTCTAAGTGAGAGACCTGGCACTTCACTTCAGGAAGGGGTTGCTTATAGTGGAAAACTGCTCCACACATGATCCAGGAGCTCTGCTTACATGTGTGGCTGGACGGAAGAGATTGGCTAGTTAAGAAATGGGCATAGTGATACTGATTTGATAGTCAAGAAGATTTAAATAGAAAAGTGAAGAAAGCTCCAGTCTCCCTCTGTTTTTATAAGCTTTAGCCTTTGCTTCGATACAAATAGTAGCAAGCTGGAGACACACGACCTGTCTTGTACTACACCTTAACAGAGCAGGGGAAAAGATGGTCTTGCAGTAGAAGGATTTATCAGGACTCAGACGATCTGTGCCTGTAACAAACTCATGGCATCGCTTTAGGCAAACTACAGCTCAGCATTTTTGTTCTTGTGGTTGTTGGGCAATTAAATATCTTTTATGCAAGTGAACATGGTTATACAGTTCAACATTGATTTACAGACCTGGCCCTGAGGCCAAATCTAGACAACGTTCCCCCGTAAAAGTTGAGCTTTGACAAATTTTATTGTTTTGCTGTTTATGGACATCTGTATGCTGCTGGGATAGTTTGAAAGGTAGCTGCCTGACCTGTACTGAAGTTTCTAGCCATCCTGGATTTCTGCCAGCTGAACAAGACATTAGTGTCATTAAAAGAAAAAATTTCACACAAACTGGCCTTGTAAAGTTTATGTGCCTTAAAATCATTGTATTTACTTTGATTTTAGCTGTCATTTATTTGTGTGTATTTCCAAAGTGGCCTTTTGCCCCTGCTCCACCCTGTGCTGAGCAGGAGGAAAGCACAAACTTGTGTTTGCATTGCACAACATTCACAGCAGACCAGCACTTTTCTGCAAATAATCTTGGTATTTTCAGAGTGCTGCTGTGGTGGTGGTTTCTTTTCCTTAACTCCCACTTCTAATCAAACTTTCTTCTCTTCCTCTCTCCCATTTTCAGTCACCTTTTTGCTTTCTCAGAACCAGTTTCTTCTCTCACTGGGCAGCCTGTAATGATGATGAAGCCCAGCAGCTTCCCTGTAGTAGCTTTTTTGGAAATGCACCGTTGGGCTTTGGGTACGTTTGCATTCTCAACAGATGCTCTGGAGGCCAAACTGCCCTCTGGACTGGAGCCGTCAAGATGAATGAGTGTTGAGAAATGTGACTGAAGGTGACTGATCACAGCTGTGAATACACATAAGGCTTCAGCCTGCAAGGCTGCTGTATCTTGAACTTGATTTAAAGTGAGAGAGGAGTGCAGCAGGGATAGGTGTGAAGGGGGACAGGAAAGCTCACAGAGGGGATTAGTAGAGGGCAGCATCCCCACCAGCTCTTCTGTTCCCACCCTTCTTGCTTTGACCATGTCAGTTAGCCATAACCTGCATTGTAAGGATGGAGTATGCTGAAGGGGTCTCTAAGAAGCAGTGTCTAAATTGAGAATAGAGAAGAAGATAAAACATTCACCCTAATCCCCCCATGTATTAAACCTAACATCACTGCTGATTTGAGATTGCTTGCAAAAAATCCCTTAAAAACTCTTCCCAGTTTATGTTCCTGGCCATAATGCACCAAAAAAGAAATAAATTTTTTAGTTAAACTATGCATGCCAACTCCCTTAAGAGACTGTCTTTTGTGGCCAAGAAAGTAAAGGGGGAAAAACAAAGCAATAAATGAATGTTCAGAGTTTAGCTCAATTTTTACCTGTTTCTCATCATAACAGATTTTAATTTTGTAGCACAAAAATAATCTGTGGATATTTTTTCCTTAAAAGAGTCTGGTCGTCCCTCCCTTGAAGAGAATAAACATTGAGAAATTCCTCACTGTTCATCTTTCTCTTTCACTGCCTGGTCAGCCATACGTAAGATGTGTCATACGTACAGCTAACATGCTTTTAAAAACTTCCACTGAGGGAAGCTCCTCAACTCCTCTGTGCAGTTTCTTGCAGCCCTCACCCTTGGCATTAGAAAGCATTGCTTAATGTCTTAAGAATATCTTCGCTACCATTGTGGGGAGAAAATAGGAGCAGAGACCTATCAGGTCTTAACTGAATTGCAAATTCAGAAGTCGAAAGACAGGCCCGTTTCCTCAGTCAGGCTGAAGACTGAGTAGCCTCAGTAGATGGTGACCAAACTGCATTTCCTGTCCTTGTGTTAGTCACACAACACCTGGCCTCCTGTAACTGCCCAGGCGAGCCTTCCCAGTCCTAGCTCTTACAGCTACAACTTCAGGAAAAACCTTTGCTGGTGGGGGGAAAAAGGAAGAATTCTTCTAACTTCTTCCATTGAGTGCCACCGGCTCTGTCACACATGCTTCCAACACACATTTCTCTGGAGTCCTACCCATTTTGCTGTGACAGCAGGATACTGGACCATTCCTGTGATCGTGTGAAGCTGGGTAATTCCTGTGGCTACATCAAATAAAATTTGAGCGCTTTGTCCTTTAACCTCTTTAGTTTATTTCACACCACACCCCCCCCCCCTCCTCCCTCCTCTGTCCCAACTTCTGTGAAATTTTATGGTCGGGGATTGACACAAATAAAGACCTAGGTTATCAAAGGCACTCGGATTTCCAGGTCCACCAGTGAAGTGCTAGTGTTGTCCTGGCTGGGGAATAAGACTGCTGTAAAAGGAGTTGGAAGGGAGTTTCAGTAATCTTCAAAACTGGCCTTTTCTGTCACTTGGTTAACTCTTCTGCTGTCTACTACCGTGTCTCACATTCAGCTGCATCTGAAGCACAGTGGCTGAGCAGCACCCTTATCATCTCGAAAGATCATGGTGTCAAGAAGAGTATGGTGAAATGCTGCTATTTCTGGTACAGAAAGTAGCAGCCTGACTGTAACAGAATAGAAGGGAGGAGGAGTTAAAGTTTAGTTTCTCCAAACTAAAGTATACACTGGGGATAAACTGCTATTGATTGCTTGCCAACTTAAAAAACGTGCATTGCAAATGCTGACTAAATGTGCGTCTACTTTTAGCACAAATATGCTAGCATGGTTTTGGCGAACGGCAGCCGTGCTGTGGCAGCGCGAGCCCCAGCACCTGCTGCCTGCGTCTGTCTCTCCTGGTCCCGGCGGGGATAGGGTTAATTTCTGGCAGGGACACAGGTATTCCACACCATGTGAGCCATGCCCAGTCCATAGGGGGGAGCTGGCCGGGGAGGGGGAGGGGGAGGAAGTCGGGGTGCGGAGCGGGCTGGGGCTGCCCAGGTCCGGTGGGTGAGCGCTGGTACAGTCACCCTGTGTGTGCATTCCTCCGTCAGTGTTACTGGTGGTGTTTTCCTCTTTCCTTTGCTGTTCCCTTAAACTGCCTTTATCTCAGCCCATGAGTTTTGCCTTTTTCTTCCCATTTTCCCCACTGCCATGGGGGGTAGAGCCAGCAGCCTCGTGTGTCTTTGTTGCCGGCTGAGGCCAAACCACAACAGTGTCCATCCGGATGCCTGGGTGGCTTTGCAACCTCTGCTCAATTCTGAGCTCAGCTCATTGCAGGGTGTCTGGGTTACAGTAGTTACTGTTGGTGTTTCCTTCGATACCAGCAGGTTTTTACAATCTCCGCATCCAGGTTCCGATTATATTCAAGAGCTGAATCATGTCAGACTTTGAAACGTTGGCACGTGCATCAGCCCTGTGCAGTTTGCTAGTCAGTCAGTGGGTGTAAGTATGCACCCGTGCAAACACGTACCCAAGTTCATATATTGTGTATAAGCCTGCGAAATGATGAATACAGACTGGCTGGATTGCAAACGACCATGGCAGTTGATGTAACTAATGATACTAGTTGACTGTTTTACCACAACAGACGTGACAGAAAAGGATCTCAGGATCTCTTTGCCAGTTCATGTGAAGGCAGGGTCACCAGGCTGGGCAGGAATAATTTTATATTATTGCCTCCTTTATTATGCTTGCTCTTAATGGACTTTAATCTCTCAGGTCATCAGGCTTGGCTCTTTCAGCAGCACTAGAAGTTTACACACAAAACCGACACTTTCTCCTCACGGGAATATTTTTGTTTATCTATGAAGTGAACATCAAGCCATGGCTGTGATTTTTCTTTTTTCCTGTGTATCCTGGCTTTTTGAGAAGGACTGCAAGCTGTCCTCCTTTAAATGAAGCATGTTTTAATTTTGAATGTGTTGTATAGGAACAGAGAAGAACAAAGATTCAGCCCTTGCCTACAAAATCTGCAGCTGTGTAGTCTGGAAAATCAGCAGTGTTCTGCATGTTCAGCTTAATCTCTTCAGACCTCTCTAGTTAGCTAAGACACCTCTGCATAGCTGAAGCCATTGCAGGATAGACATAATGTAAATATTAAATCATGGGATGGGGGAGTGCAATGAACCGTTGCCTCAAGAGGCTACTGAGCTCCCTTTCTCCTCTCAGGCCAAGCTCTCAGATGCCAAGAGGTGTCTGACTTCCTAATGTTGACAGGAGATAGGCACCTAAATGTGTTTAAAGATCTCAGCCTGATTCAGTGATGTTGCGAGTACGTAACTGCCCCCACCACTGGCTTCTGTCTTTTGGTATCAATACTTCACTTTGTTCGCAGAAGTCAGAAATGAAGAAGCCCTGATAAGTACCATTGAAGGTGGAGAAGCAGCTATTGCTAATGACACCAGTGTTACTTCAGTCTTGCCTATGCCAGGGTAACTTTCCAAGACCCAGGCATGGGCAGCAGCAGAACGCTGATGCCGTGTGTGGGGTTTGGTGATGCCGGTGCTGTGCTAGGATGCTTGCCCGCTGCTGCTGCCGGAGCTGCAAGGAGGGGTACAGAGCGGAAGGGTGCTTTTTCCCAATGCCCTCCAACACTACAGCTTGCTGTGGCTTGAGCTGCAGATGACGCCTAAAGAATATATTTACCATAACCAGCCTCAAAAATTATTTGCACATACACTTAAGCATGAAATGAACCATTTTGAATGAATGTATTACTGGCAGCAGCGGGGTGAAGTGTTGTCATAGCTTGGCTGCTGCCAGTGGTGGAGTTTTGGCTGCTCACACGTTCCTCCCTGCAAGAATATAGTTTGTTTTCTGCTTTTCTTCCTGAAGTGAGCTTCCAAAACTCTTTTATAACCTTCAGTGATGAGTGCTTTGCTTTGCATTTTGTTACTCTATCTCTTATGCTCTGCAGTCTTGATGGAAGTATTTTATATGGCTTAAAGGCTTCCGACTTTATGAAATGAGATCCTGCACTTTGAGGAAGTTGGTGAGAAACAGAGAGACAGGTAGGGAATAGCTTTATCAGCTGCTTTGGGGACAGACCACATGGCAATGCTGCACAGTGGTGGAATACAGCAGGTGAAAAGTAATACTGTCTGATTCAACCTGCTAGGGGAGTGAATTACAGCAAGCCAAGGCACAAACTCTGACCCCTGCTTTTCTTAAAGCTTTCAGTGTCAGAATTGAAATGGTGCTTCATGATACAGGGCTGGCGACTGCACCTTGGGTTTGAGTTTTAAACCAGGCATTTTTACCCCTTAATGTTTTTGCCAAGCAGATCGTAGACCCTGCACCCATCAATTCTGTGTCACCGCCTTCACCTGTGCTCTGCAAGTACTGCCTTCCTCTTCTGTGCCTTTCCCCCCGGGCTGTTGTGGGCTCTTGCTGTGCACTGTTAGGTGTTTTCATTGTCTAGCCCCAAAACCAGATGTGTTTTACAGTGGATGAACTGTTCTTTTTCTTGCATGATCTTTAAAAATTACAGTGGGATAATGCTAGCAGAACGGCCTTTCCCTAGGCAGCTGGACAGTCAGCACAGTGTAAGCATCAGGAATTTCATGTTGACACCAGCTAATGGCATCTCCTGAGAAAAATTTTCCAGAGAAAGGGGTGGCAACTCAGGTCCTCACTGAATGTTTTCTTGGGGACTTGTGTCACTGATTTTAGTGAACCTGCATGTGAGAGCTCCTACTCGGTCCTCACCCCCCTGGGTAAGAGAGGGCGACCATCAGGATGCTGAAGAAGGTCCCTTTGCTACACTCATTACTTTTTGGCTCACTTCTCTTGCAAGCAGCAGCACCATTGCTTTACAACAAGATGGGACATGTCTCATGGGGGGAGAGGAAGACCTCCATTGCAAACCCCCAGCAGTGTGAACTAATGAGCACCTGACTTCCCTGGCGGTAATGAGGTGGGATGCTCTGTGGCTGTACACTGAGTCCTCTCCATTCCCTGAGGCCAGCCTAGCAGTTCGGATGACACTTTTTCTGCCCTGTTGACCATTCCTGCTTCCTTTTTCTCTTCCAGAGAGACGGTACTCCAGATCCCGTCCTAAGACTGGTGTACTGAATTATTCATCTCACGTGGTGACAAGCCGGCAGCCCAGCGAGATGGCCCTAACCCCACTGACAGAGCAGGAGGGTGAGGCTTACCTGGAAAAATGTGGTAGCATCCGTCGCCACACTGTTGCCAATGCTCATTCAGACATTCAGCTCCTGGCAATGGCCTCCATGATGCACACAGGAATGGTGATTGAGGAGTCAGACAGTACCGACAAATGCCTCCTCCTGCAGCCCAGTTTTAGCCACCGGCAGTGCTCCAGTGAGCCCAGTATTGCTGATGGGCCAGAAGGAGTCACGGCAGCAGGTAGGCAGGACCCTGCAGAGCTGAACTGCACATCGGTCAGCTAGAAGAATTCTTGCTGAGGAGAGGAGAACTGTATGCACTAAGCTGGACAAAGTGTCATGTCATCCTTGCTGGGAAAAAAGAGAAAAATTTGAGTTTTGCTCATGTCATTGAAACGGCCTTGAGGGATCTTATGTCTCTTTGAGAATGCTCTCTGGATTTGTTTTTCCTGCATGTGTGGGGTCGTTGTTGATGGAGGTACTGGGCTACTCCCAAATGAGCACTGAGGGCTGCAAAGGTTTCGCTGTTGAACAGCGCGGTCTACCTTCTGTAGCCTTCCTTCTCTACTAGATCAAACCCGTTGGCCTCAGGTTTCCTTCTGTTTCTTTGGTATGATAAAAATTAGCCTCTTTCTGTTTTTCTCTATCTTTCCCAGCTTTGTGCTGCTTGCTTGGTCTTTGTTCCCGCAGCAGAGAGCTCTGTGCTAAGTGTTCTCTTTGCTTCTGGTGCTAGGGTGGTGATGGCTGAGGACTGCATTTTTCTCATTTAAAGTTGAACTCAGGGATGAAACCATTTGCATCCTGCAGAAAGATATGCTCAGGTGGCTTGTGAGAGAAGGAGATCTTTCACTTTGCCTCCCATGGGCATGGATGAAACGTCCAAATCCGAACAAATCACACCTTTTTTTTTCCCCAGACCTGAAGAGAACTGTATATACATGGAGTCCCAGTTGAGTATTTCGTATGTCCTTTATTTGGTTCCAGTCATATCTTGGGGATGGTGGTGTAAACTGGGTGCAAAGGAGGGGCGGGTGTGTAAATTTGGGGCAAAATATAGTCCTGAGCATCCTGGCATTTGGCATCAATTTGCTTTCAAATTTTCAGTGGTGGTAGGGCTACAATGAAAGGAGAAATCTAAATGGATTCCTTTGGGAAGGAGACACTGGACACGTTCTGTACTTGTGAGGGAGACATAAAGGTGCTTCTCAGCACTGGGCCATCATGATTCCAGACCAGGAGGTGACAAGCAGGATTTCATCCTTGGGCCACTGGTACTTTTAGCACTTGCAGGTTTTGTGAAACCAAAGATAACCAGTGGGGTGTAGAAAGGCGTCCTGCCTCAGTAGTCTATTCATGAAGTGCTCCTGACCTCCAGTGGTATCTGACTCAGCGCAGTGTTCCCTTTAAGATAAAGTGAGGGCTCTTTGCAGTCTTTGGTTTTGTTTTTATTTTGAAGATTAGGAGTGGGTCCGGTTTGCAAGTGTCTGTGTCAGGCACTGCAGTCTGCAGTGTCTGCTTTGTAGCATCACTTGGTACTCAAATGCTGCTTCTATGGGAACAGAACCAATCTGTTCGAGCAGTCCCCTGGGATACTCTGCTGATGTCTTGCTAAGCAGATTTGCAAGTGTAATTACAGGCTTAGAGGTGAACTGAAATGCTGCCTTAAATGTCAAATCCCATTAAAAATATGGATATAACACCACTGCCACTCGAATCTCTAGTCCCTGTGGTACTGACTGTAAATAAGTCTGTCTTGACAAGGAAACAGAAGGTTAGGATGAGCCTTCAGGATGTTTTTTTGCATGCTATGACATTAGCTGCAGAATTTGCCCTGCTTCTGTTGGGCATCAAGCATCTTCTGCTCCACTGGCTGCACCAAAAGTACAGCTCCGAACTGTCAGGATTTGGCCTTAGTTGCATGTGCAGCAAAAAGAAAGTAGGTTATTATTTGGTAACAAAGCATCAGAAATATCAGCGATGAGCACAAGTCACACCACCTTTGTAAACAAGGGTGTTGCTTTGTCTCCTGTAGTTTGCAAACATTGAAAGAGATACTTGAAAGGGCCTGCATTTTCTTGCAGTCACCGAAGGCTCCCTAGCTATTGGCCTTTGTGGAAATGCCGAGTGTTTTGATCACCAGCTGTGCTTACATGTTGAAGAACAGAGATTTAGTCATGCTGGCTGCCTCCTCCTTGGAGCATGCACAGTCCAGTGGAGGCCAAGAAGATGTGGCTTTAAGCAGTCTTCCCTTCAGATAGATTATAGGATAAATTGCCCTCCTATTCATAAATTGGACTGACCAGGCCCATTTATTTGTTGTCATCTGCCCCAGGGTAGCCATGGATTATGGTGGACCTTCAGAATCTCTGTGGTGACAGCCAAACCTAGTAGACCATGCTGGTCTCACCTTGGCATGGTCTCTCCAGCACGGGGCAGATGACGGCATCCTGCTCAAAAGGAATTTCTTTGTCCCCTTGCAGTGATTTAAAGCTTCCTCTCAGTCACAGTGGGGCATGTGGGGAAGTGATTAACCTGTAGCACCCTTCAGTTCACTCTTATGAATGCTTTTCGCCTTTCTGTTTCTCCTCTAACCCATCTGCCTTGGGTAAATACCCGAACCGTTTGGATTAGTGAGCAGTGCCCTCTTTTATGGTGAAAATTAGAATGATTTATTTATTTCCTGATATATTTTTGGATCATCTCTAGGGCTAATAAGAATCCAGTCCTGGTTTTAACTTGAATTTCTCTTGTTTTACGTGTATGTGTAATTCGAATTATTTTGATTTTGTGTCTGTTACTTTGCAAAAATTTGCACCAAGCCACTCTGAATCATGCACTTCCCCAGTTGTTTTGTTTTTTAGGGAGAATTAAAGCTTGTGGCTTTACTTTGTAAACTGAAGTAAACAAAACCTGTGCTGTAAACCACACTGAGGGTCTGGTCGTTAGCACTGCATATACAGCCGTGTGAGATGCACAACCCTCTGCGAGCCCATAGCGTTTACGGGCAGACTGGGGGAGGCTGGGAGCGGTGGGAAGGCTGCCCCTGCGGCTGCCAGGGCGGCGCCCACGGGCCGCGGGGACAGAGCTGGGGGCAGCGCCGAGCGGCCGCTGCCGCCGGGGCTGCTCTCGGCCTGCGGAGGCACAGTCCCCTGGAAGCGAAGAGCAAAGGCCGTCCCCGCGCCAGAGCCACGGCGTGAGAAGCGCTTGCATTTTGGACACGGGGTTCTGGTCTGAGGTTACGCTTCTTCGCTGCTCCCCGTGTCACACAGCTGTGACAGGGGCACAGGGCAGACCTTTTCTACCCTCATGGTCTTCCATTTGAGAAAACCTGCCGGAAGAGCTGCCAGAATGGGAAGAAGGAATTTCTCTCACCAACTCCGAAAATCTGTTACCTTTTAACTGGATAATTACATAGGCTGAGTCACTTCCCAGCACACCAAATCCGTCTTCTCTTTTTACTCTGTCTCCTCTTCTTAAGGTAAGTGATTTATCCTCCATGTCCTTACAATTCTGTCATAAACTTACTGAGGGGGCCTCAGCAAAAATCTGTTCTTAGTACAATTGCCCTTTTACCTGACATCCCCCCTAGGCAAGCAGCGTGTTTTTATTGCCAGTAAGCAGATCTTCTTCAGTCCCCAGCTGGGTGGGCAGCAACCTGGTTTATTTTTTGTTTTTTAATCCGAAGAAATGCAGTAGATCTTGGTGCTGGCACTGGTGGCAGCAAGGGGAGCGCTGCAGGGTTTGGACTGATGCTGAGGTAGGGTTTTTTGGTCTGAATGTCCACGGTTTCCTCCGGGAAGGAATGGTCTTTTGGTGCTTACAGCCCTGAGTCGACAGACTGAAAATGCTTGGCTTTTGCAGGCAGCCTGTGTGTCCCAGAGAGCAGAAACTGAGAGTCTGTGAGGGACAAATTTTCCTCTTAATTCAAAGTGGGAAGAGAGTGGCTAGTATTTGGTATCTCCTTGAGCAAAGAGGAGGTAATTTGTTGCCCTATTCATTTTTCAGATGTGGAAGGTGGATCTGGCAGCATGACAACAGCTTAAATAGGATTTTGTTGCTTATCCGCCCATTTGGAAAGTGCTTACTGTCCTCCTCGCTATCCAACAGCTCCAAGCGAGGGCACCAAGCGCTTAACTAAATAAACAAAAGCTTCAAAACAGAAATGCCAGCTTTTAAAGCAGCTTAGAAGCAAAGGAGCAGTGTGTTCTCACTAATACAGTGCTCAAAATTGCATGCGGTAAAATACCTGCTATGTTCCACCTGCGAATTGGCTGCCCTTCATTCATTACTTGCACCTGAAGATACCTTGAGTACCCGTGTTAGTTGTGTCCAACCATTATTCCCACCTGGGAGAGCAAGTGCTGTATAATTGTTGTGCCAGTTTATATTTCTCCTGTGTGTGAGTTCATTCCTTCCAGGGCACAAATCCTGCCCCGAGCACTTCTCCAGGTGTAGTGAAAGCTGTCCTAGGTACACAAGGAGTGGCAGCTTAGTAGTTTGGGCTGCATTTCTCCAGTTCCAAATGATAAAAAGAAATAGCAATTCCAGTGAGGAAATAAGTGAACTGAAAATTGTCATTATTAATCAGTAGTTGCTAGTTGTGTATGGCCAACACGCTCTCTGGGCCACAAATATGGGTGCGTGTGTTGGAGACACATCTCTATGGGAGAATGTATGGGAGGGCAATGAAGACGAAATATATGCAGGTAAAGGAAATTGCTGACTAGATTAATCTTTTCCCAGGTAACTGGTATAACAGAAGGGGAGGTAGAGGCTTAATTATAGTTTGGTCATCAGACTTTTCAATGAGCAAAAGGAAAGCAAACTCCTTAAAAAAAACCCAAAATACAATGGCGTGAAGGGTCTCACCTACCCTAAGCTCCTGCAATAGTACAGAGCAGCTATGCAGTAGCTATAAATTGCAACAATATTCAGGGAGTCACGGTTTGAAGTGTTTGTCGTTAGGCTTTAGAGCTAACTCCCACTTATGCCAAGAGCTAGTTCTTAATTCTTGTGGCGTAATTATTACAGACTGTGCAGTAACAACCTCTGTTACATTGGAAAATAGCTTGAAGTCACAGAATGATTCTTTCTGATCTCGAAATTTATGAAGACAGCTGCATTGTCTCACACCCAGAAGTTTTCTGTGGTTGCTATCATCATTGAGAATTTTTTTTTTTCTTCTTCTTTTTTTTTTTTTAACCCAAAAGCATGAGTTCTGTGAGAATTGCTTGGGCTCCTCAAAGAGCAGACAGGCCAGTTACAAGATGTTCAGGGTTCAAGCCAGTACTGCACCAGGACTACCTGGAAAGCAAGAGAATTTATATATATTGAATGTCAGTGAGAAACCACAGAATCTGTGCCATACATCACCTACCCTGTAGGCCTCTTAGACTGTTTTACACCCATTATTGGTAAACAAGCCCTGTTTTCCACTGTGGGTTTTTAATCCACTTCACACCAAATGCTTATCGACTAACATATATCAACAGTTCTTGGAGCAGAAGAAAGAAGTCCTCCCTTGCCTCCTGCATATGTGTCTCTAATGGACAGCTTCGCTATTACAAGTGCTAAACCTGCTGTCTGTCTTCAGGCTCATCTCAGGCTGATGAATTATCATTTATTTGCTGTGTGGTTGGATATAAGAGATGAGAGGGTGGGAGAGGCTGTTCTGAAGGAGGGGACTGACGGTACGTGTGAAAAGTCCCCCTTAGGTGGTATATGCACTGTATCTACAAGAAACGCCCTGCTCTAATCTCCCCCTCTTTCCCCCCCCCCTTTGGTGGGGATGAGAGGGGAGCACTGATGTGCATTTAGGACTTTGACTCGCAGGGATTCAGAATGACTCTCCTTTGCAAGTTTGTGTGAGTGCTGGGGAGGGGAGAGAGGATGGGATTTCTTGTGATTTTCCCCTGTCATCAGTTTTTTCTCAGAAGACAGTGGTGGGCAGCTATTACACGCTGAGCATCACAGCATTTGATAGTGTAGATGGAGCACCTCTGAGCTCCTCCGAGCTGCTCTGTTGATCCTGGCACTGGCTATCATCAGTCTCTCTTCTGCCTCTTAAATGTTAAGATGTCTTTCTTCCCTGAAAGCCCAGCAGCAGACTGGAGGCTGCTGCCCACTGCACCCATAGTCCTGGTTAAAAGTGGTGGCTCATCCTTAACAGCACTGCAGCAAAAAGCAGCTGCTACTATCTAGTCATTCCCCCATCAAAGAGAGTGTCCCTTAGTCTTTAAAATCCATCTCTTTGAAATGAAAATAAATGCCAAAGTAAATGAGGCCTGACAGCATTTGCCGCAAGCCCCTTCCTAGCTTATTAAAATGTATAAGCCGGTGTGAACAAGATGCCCATGCTTGTCAGCTAAACAAACAAAAATGCCCATCTTCAAAAGCTATTTCTTTGACTTTCGCCAATCCTCGATCTAATCCACTGTCTGGCTGTGCCATTATTGCCATCCTCCTTTACTCGGGGTTTACAATGTGGAGTGGAAATCGAGAAGATCTGCACCTCTCCCATCTTTTTTTTTTTTTTCCTGACTAATTGTCATGATTAGCTGAGTCACCTGCAGAGCCCTTCAGAGGGCAGCAGCAGGCCTCTATCCACACCTCCTCTGCCTTGGCAAGGGTTGCGAAGACTTGGCTCTCTATGAAATAGTAAGTGAGGGTGCATTCAGCAGCAGGTATTGCTATCTGCAGGTGTTGTGGAGAGGCAAGTGGAGCAGAATTAGGGCTTTAAGGGAGTAGATATTTACTTTGCAGATGTGTTGTTCCTACACTGCTTGTTTGGGGTTGCCCTTAGTGGAGGAACCTCAAATGAGCTTTTGAGAGTCTTGGAGGAAAGCAAATTTGTCCTTTGTCGCCTGCCCTGTCTCTTAGCCCACTTGCAAACCAGCCCTCCCTTCCCCTTGGCTGTGCCCAGGACAGCTGGCACCCCTTGTCTCCTGTACCCCCTCGTGCATCCGTGAGCTGTGGTGCATCTAGCTTAGGAGCTGTGCCCAGCCGGTGCCCTGCATAGAGGTACAAAGTGGCTCTGAAAGCGGGTAAGTTAATTTTGGTAATGCTGGAGAGGGTGTACAGAATATTGCTGCAGAAAATGTGGTTTTGGGAGGAGGAGGGCAGAACCCAGTGGCCCAAGCCTGAAAGGGCTCCAGGTGCTTGGCACCATAAACAGCCTCTGGCATTGCTTGTGGTGAAAGCAAGGTGTGTGTGCAGGAGATGGGCTTTTGGGTTAGCAACAGCCATGCCCATACTCGTTATATCCCTTCAAGTTGTCTCCTATCCTCTGCCTTCCTGAGACTGCTAATAGATGCCCTTTTTCCTTCTGACATTGATAAAGCCGTATTTGCCTGAATATTGCAGATCTGCTCTCTCCAGCAAAGTACCTGTAAACGTAACCAGTGGCAATCAATGAACAGAAGTTCACGGCTGCCCTACAGGGCTCACTGCCAGCATGCAAAGTTTCTCCACCCGCAGGGGTGCGTGAAATCCAAACTGGGAGACCTAAACCAGTTCAATTTTCATGGGTGTGCCTTTAAATCATGGGTATCAAATGCTACCATCAGGCTCTGCAATCACCCCTTCACAAAACAGACAATTGTGTCAAAATTCTGGCTGAGATGTGGCTTCTGTAGCTCAAAGCAGGCTTGCATCTAACAGGCAGGGCAGCCTTTAGTGAAGTGGGTAGGAAGTCCCATCTGTGGAGGTGGGACTAACATGGTCTTGCCATTAATGCTGGAATCTTCTTTTGCTTCAGACAACGATAATAGATACAAAAAAGTGCAGCTCTGTTAGCAAGCCGCCCATGAGAAACATACTGTTAAAGCCTTGGATGGGGGAGGTCAATTATTCGGGTCACTGGACAGCAGGAGACTCTTCATGTGGGAAAACGATCTGTTGGCCTTTCAGGGATTCAGCATGCAGCTGGATGCAAGTTTATCTCGTGACCGTGAAGGGAAGAAAGTAAACAGGATGGTTAAATGAACCGTAACAGATCAGCTTGCATATCTAAAGGCCAATCAATAGAGTGTAACAACAGGCATAGGTAGCTCTGAGGGTTGAAGGTCGCACTACAAAGGGAAAAAAGACCCCCGGCCTGTTTCTCTCTTGCTTTGTATCAGAATTGCTTGTTCCTTTCCGTGCTACTTGCCATCGCTCGGTGCTGAGCTGTGGCGTTAGGGTCCTGGTCCGAGAAACAGTGTCTGGGAAACTGGACAAGCAAACTAATTAGTAAAGTCATCAACGGAAAGTCTGGGGGAATAAACATTCTCCCCACCCTGAAACACAGACTGTGTGGGTACAGGGAGATCAAAGTCTAGGGGGAAGGATAGATTTTGTACATGTTTATGTTGCTGCATGCTCTGGGACTAAAAAGGTAGGTGTGCAGGTGCATCCACATCGCTCCTCTGATGGATCAAGAGCGACAGGAACAAAGCCTGAGTTCGTGGCTTTTCTTTTCCAGACAAAAACGACACCACTTGTTGAACGAGGTGGGGAGAAAATGTGTGGTTTTGTCTGTGGAAAGCCTTGACTCACTAAAGAAATTCTGTCAAGACAAAAAAAAAAAAAAAAAATCTGCCTGCTGGGTGCCAGCTTGCAGGAGAGGCAGGAAAAGCAGCAGCATGTGATGAAAGCCTGGCACTCAGCGTTGAGCCACAGCAGGCACGGAGCAGAGCACTGGGCCGAGGCAGACTGGGATGGAAGGTCTCAGCTGAAAACAGAGATTGGTCATGATGGGCCCCAAAACAGCAAAAGGCTGAGACCAAAATGAAAAAACTCCACATATCAGACCTTACATGGAGTTTGAGGCCTAAATGAAAAGAAAACCTCATCTTTGTGGGCTATTAAGAGAGGCTATGAAGAGAATTTTCAACAAATTAAACAAGGATCAAACCCTCTCAATTTTGGAAATGAATTGCAAGAAAATGATCTCTTAAGACAGGGAAGTTTTAGGTGTCCTTAAATTAGGCCTGTGTAAATAGTCCTCCAAAGAGATAGATGTTCAGTGTGAATTACAGTGGTCGAGAAGCACTGAGGGCAGGACACTTGACTAGTGATGTGCTTTGGAAGACACCAGCCATAGATTTGTTGGAAAATAAGCCCCCCCCCCCAGCAAAAAAAAACCCAACTATATAAAAAAGCACTGATGATTCACTCAGAAGCAGCTGGACTGGTTTGCTGTGCTTTCTGCGTGAATAACTGGATGAATCTATGTTAGTTTGTACTTGTAGTCTTGTGGGTTATGTCCTGTCTAATCCTGGAGAAAATTGTTCGTGAGCTGGGTGTTCTTGCCCTGTTACAAATAACCGTATGTTGTGAGTGAACCGTAGGAGCTTGTTGCACCGATGTGCAGGCCAGTGTGCCTTCTTGCTAAACAGACCTCATTGCTCTGACTTTTTGTTATCATTCATTGCCTTTCAGGAGTTTAGTTTAATGTTGCAATAGGAATCCTGGACCAAAATGGGTGTAAAGGTAGTTCCCTGACAAAAGCTTTTCGTTGAAGGAGGGGCTGCGTGAGAGGGTGAGGTCTGGCAGCCCATCACGTGGGTATCTCTTCATTCTTCCATTCCTTGTGGTGGCCTCTTCAAAGGGCATCATCCCCACTTCGTGTGGTCCGGTGGTGCCCTATTCAGCTATATTTTCAAGGAGCGGTAGGTAAGCCTTGCCCAGTGATTACCATTAAGTTAAGAGAGAGGATTTAGGTGCAGGACCTTTAAATGCATGTTGATGCTCACGGGCAGTCCAGCTCCGTTATTGCAACAACGTGTGCTACTGCAGCTGTTAGAAATGATTCAAAAGGGCTTACCCTCGCTTTTACCCTTTCTGATTTTGATAAGGACATGTGAAGGTGTTGGATACACAGTTCTGGCTCAAAAACCTGGGGACGGTTGGACTGGACTGAGACTGTCTTTATTAGAGTTTATGATTTTTATTATTTTTTATCTTTATATATTTTGTGCATTTACATATGATCTACTTATATATTATATTTGTATATACTTAATACACTATACCAATATTATTATATTACATTACATTTAATAATTTTAAAATATGTATGTAATTTTATATTTATATTATATACTTTTATTTTTGTATTGCGTTTACAATCTTGATTATCTGAGACTATTACAGCTGGACTGAGAGTATATGAGAGTCAGAAATAGGCAGAGGTTAAAATACGGCTCCTTTGCTTTCACACACTCACTTCCATTGCTGTCTGGCTGTCTGAAAGCAGTGTGCAAGGAACCGAGGAATCTGCTGTGGGCATTCATCTCTGTCCTGCTATTTAATTGTTTGATCACGGTGTTTGGTGGTCTGACCTTTCTTTTCCCACCAGTACTGACTTGCCTTTCAAGCTCCTTGTGTTTTCTAACCTTATAAAGTCTAAAACTCCTCTGTTTCCAGGGGATCCCAAACCACACTCTGCACCTACTTTTTTTCTTTCCTTTTTTTTTTTTTCTTTTAAGTCCAGGTGCAGAAGCAAAACAAAAAAAAAGGCAGGTCACTAGGTCACTGAGTTGAATTTTAAATACTGATTCACTCTCTGAATTTTAACTAGAAGGACTAGGACAGGCACATGCCTTTATAAAGGATGAAAGAAACCCACGTGTTAGCCCAAGGAGCTGTTTCTAGGAGGTGAATCACAGTGCAGGCACTTGCTTAGGTAAATCGAAGCTCCACACTGTGTGAAGTTTATCACACCTGGGTGTGATACTGAAACTAGGAAAACTTGTACATGTCCCTCTTCCTTGGCAGTACCTTGGGTCCTTAGCATCCTGTTGGCAGAGCCCAAGTCCGTACCTGGCTGAAACTACCACTTTAATAAAGGCAGCAACGGAAGCAAAGTTAAATCTTGGAGAGAAACAAGTCCGTGCACACATGAGTACCAAAATGGAAACAGAAATGCTAAGCTCAAGCACGCTGTTGTAGGACGTGACAAGCCAAACTCCTGGACTTCACAGGACACCTTCGCCTGACACCAGCCTGCTGCTGCAGGAGCAGTCAGCCAGAGGCGCGTCTGCTGCTGAAGACAGAAGGCAGCACCGACATGTAACCAACTGGTCTGTAGCAGAGGACTCGGGACTGCAGAGAACAATCTTCTCTGCAGACCAGGTAAGGTAATGTAAGGTTTGTCTTGTTGCCTCTTTTTTTTTTTTTCAGTGTGTCAATTATCAGCTGAGTTTCATGGAAATAAGATTCTGTCTGGGAGGGCTAAGAAAAACACGTTTTTGGACAGTTCATCACAGGATTTTTAGCAAGCTATTGCTTCTGCTTTTCATAAGCTGAGAGAATGCAGGACTTTTTTTTTCCAAAATTGTCAGTACCCAACTGCCAAAACACTTTGGCCCCTTCATTGTTGAGTGGGTCAAGTCTCCTGGACAAAAGCTGCCAGAAAACATACATATGGCCTAAGAATTCATTTTGCTACAGGCTGGCACCTGTCAGGTCTGGCAGAGCCAAGTCAAACCTGCTGGTACCTCAGTGAGAAACCATCAGCTAGGGTCTTCATTCAGGACTGTGAGTAGACCAGGGCTTCCCCCCACTTCAGCACTGGGTGACTGTGCCAGCCGAAATAACCATCCACAGCCACATGAGAGAGCAGCTGGCTCCGGGAGGCAAGGAAGAGCTGACTGGGACAAAGGAGCAGGATGGAATCACTAAACTCGGGAACCTTCATGGGCTGTATCACCTCGGAGATCAGTGAGAGCACAAACTGAAAGGAAAAGGAGGCTCATCGCTCGGGGCTGGGACGGCAGCTAATAGGGAAATTATTCTCCTGTTTCACAGTCTCCTCCTCTCACACAGTTTCAGAAATTTTCCTGTTCCACCTGAGAGGAAAAAAAACCAGCCAAACTCATCCTTTCAGAGCTGTGAAACCCGAGTGCTCATTTCAGTGAAACAAACAGGTTCACAGAATGTGATGGCCAAAAGACTAGACAGTGAAGCAGGGACCCAGGTTTTAAGCAGAAAGATTATCTTTATGATGCTGTATCTCAGTCTTTATCTGCTCCTCCTCCATCACAAATTCACTTTTAGAACATCACTTATTTTTTTGAAATAGAGAAAACTGCAGTCTTTTCGAGGGGATAAGAAGTGGTGATAACAGTTCTGCTTGGAATAAAATATGTGTGGGTGGACTCAAGCTATGACTCCTACTACAGAATTTCCTTCTGCTTCGTTGCAGGCAAGAGGAAATGAAAAAAGAGAGAACAGGAGCAACAAGGACAGTTCTGTCTGTGGGTTGGGTTTTTTAATTGTCGCTTGCAAACCGGCAAAGACTGCAGAAGTAGCACAAACTCTTTACACATTCTGAGCCCTGACCAGCTTAAAGTAACTGTCAAATGGCTGCCTCTGAGCTGAGAGATGCGTATTTTTATCAAGGAGGTTAGGTTTAATTAAAAAAAATTTAAACCAGTAAAGGAAAAAGACATGAAGGGCAGAGATCCTGACATTTTGTATTCCAGGTCACTAAGACCGTAAGTGTGGTGGTGGCAGCACCAGGGTCCACTCAGTCCAGCCTGGTCAAGCCACTCCTTCCAGATGGAGCAGACAAAGGCTCAGTGGTGGGAAAATGATGGGGGTGACAGTGAAGTGTGTTTCCTTAGGTAATTTTTCCTGCTAGCATAACAATTTCCTCTTTGAGTAGCGTGAGTGCTGGTTTGAGGTTTGGTTGTGTGATTAGTTTTGGGGTTTTTTTGTTGTTTTGTTTGCTTTGTTTTTGAATTCTGCCTGTTGCACATTTTGGCTCATCAGCTATCTTACTCATTTCATCCAGACAGGCCTAGTTTCCCTACTCACCATTTTTGGTCCATTAACCTCCCATTCTATTGCCCTGTATTTGTTGCACTTTAATAGCATACTCAAGCCTCATCAAGGCTAATTTAGTAAGTTTTGTTGACTTCTGTAAACACCGCCTTGGAAGAGGCTAAATAATCGCAGCATCTAAATGAAAAAGGTGGCACAGAAGATCTGAAGTCTAGCACTGTGTGTCCTCACCCAGTAGTCGGTACAGAATTGCACAAGGAATTCTCTTTCCAGATGGAACAGCCTTAGTGCTGGGCTGGTGCTTTTTAAGGATGAGTAAGGCAGCAGAGCAACTGGTTTTGCACCAGTAAGGATTTCAGCGAAAACAAACACGTTCTTCCTGTCAAGTTGCTGCAATGAACTGGTATTTGTCCAATAAAACATTGTCATAATATCCAGGTCCACATCTAGTTTAGCAGTACAAAGCCAGTTTTTTTCAGAAGTGTACAGGTACACAAGACATTTGTATTTACATGGGTGTGAACATACTTTTATATTGCTGGCATCTTATATTTCTCTATATTGACTTTCTATTCATAGGTGCAGCTGCATATGCCTATTTTTTTCTGTTTAAAAGAAGGCCATTACTACTTCATCTTATCAAAAGAAGATTTTAATGTACTTAAACATATGGAGCATTAAAAAAGCATTAACACAACAGATATGGTATCTGAGCACGCTTTCCCATCCATTACTTATGGAAGCTATTATGACCAACTTGTATGAAAGATAGTCATAATTAACTTGATATTAATGGCACTGCATTAGATCTTATGTCTAGTAAACACCACTAAGTTTCCTCAGAAGAATTTGAAGGTCTTGAAAACTATACACTCTAAGCAGGCATTGAGTTCGAGATGAAGATTTCCCTTCCTGCAGATGTTGTGAAAAAACAGATCCAGAATGCCTCTGTGGTTCAGATAAATTAGCAGATTGCCATGAAGCAAACCCTTACTTCTCTTATTGACAGAGGAACTCCCTTTGGTTTCTGAGTATCTTGCAACAAAGCTACAACCCATAGTTGTTTTTGTGACAAATATAACAAGCAAGCAGGATGTGGCCAGAGAGGTGATAAGCGTGCAGTGTTTTTCAGAGATGCAGCTTAAGTTATAGGATGATCATGAGAACACTTAATTTGTTATCAATTACACTATGTCTTCTAGTAATGAGTAAAACTATCACTACCCTTTATAAATTTACCTTGAAATATATTCTTTGTCTTCTTCATGCTCTATGATACACTGTTTCTCTCATTACGAACCAGTCAACTCTGAAACCCACAAGACAGAGAAATCACCACAGAGGTCCTGTGTCAGTTAATCTTTTTGAATAGCCGTCTATATGAATAAAGATGCAACATGCAGTGCACAGTTTAATTAGTTTATTTTTTAAAATCCTGTCAGAAATATAGCTATGCATTAATTACAAAATATATTAAACAATCTATCAATACTTCCAAGGGAACAGGAGTACTTTCATTCTGTTCAAAAGCAAACCAGTACAAACCTTTAACACTGAGCCCAGAATATTCTTTCACATCCACCATCAATATATTTGATGTGAAAGCATCTCTAAGTAAGAACAGAAAGGCCACGCTGATTTTATTTCACTAGCAAGTTTAATCCCTTGATAGCAAACATGACCAGGCATATCATGAGACCACTTAAAAAACAAGTCTATACATCTCACATTATCTGAACTCCCACATATACATTACATACCAACATTTTTAGTAAAATAATTTTCCCTGCCCTGCAGGGGAAGACATTCAGAGGCAAGAAGAAAACGCATTTGCAATATATTATAATTGGAAAATTTGTGCCATAGCAGCTTTGCAAATACACATATTAAGAGTGGCTGACTTAAAACACGTTCAAGACAATAGAAATTTGGAAGATAAAAGAAGCTAAGCCACTTTCTAAACCATCTTGAGATCCAGTAATGCTGCAAAGCATCACGACTTACAGAACTAAAGAACCCTATTCCTGAAGAAATTACACAAGAAACTGGTTAAATCCCCATATTTCTTCATATTTGTTTTAGAGACAACTCTCAACACTGCATACCTTTCTGCTTCCACTTAAGTAGTTTTAGCAATTATACCTCATTCCACTATGGTAAAACAATTTCTCAAAAGAAAAGATCAGATTTGGAGGAAGGGGAAAAGAAAAGAGGCTGTTTCAGTGAAAACATATTTTCACACAGAAACTGCATCTCTTTGTGCTGACCTTAGAAAAGTCGTAATGATAGTAATGAAGACTATACATTGAGAGAGGAACAGTGTAGACTTGTAAGTTATTCCATTAGCTGAAGATGATGTTCTTATTTGTAAGAGAAAGCTCTGGAACTGCAGTTAAAATCGAAGAGTAGCTTGGAAGATGAGAGAAGAAAGAGGAAAATGGAACAAGTAGATGAAAAAACATTTCATTAGCATTTATAATTTTTCATGACAGAAGGATTTAACTGATACTTAGCAAATTAGCTCTGAAAGTCTCATGTAAAACTCTGGCATTACAGTAATTTGGCATCACTCAGAGTTCTACTTGATAATATTAAAATACAAAACCAGTAGAATAGCAGCAGTGAATAAAGCATTCATATTACTGTGGCCAATATAGTATTATACATGCACTAGCTTTCTATTCCCTGTTGGTTTGTGCTCTTCTACAATATTAACCTGAATCATTTAAACTCCTGAACCTGCCACCAAACTGAGTTTCCTCCCAAAGCAGAAGTATATCAGATCTAGCAGATAAGGCTCAAAGCAAAAATTCATTCATAATGCACAGCTTCAAAAGGAAAGAAAGCATTAATGCACTTAGTGGGTCTTGGGTATAAACTATTAGAACACAGACTAAGGACATTTTTGTTAATACCACTAGGGTTGAGAAAGGAACTGTGGCAGGAAGAAGCTCTCAAATTACAGGTGTTTCTTCTGCCCCCTCCCCCCCCTTTCACCCCCAAAAATAAAGAGAGGAGAATGGTAGTCTTTGAGCATCTTGGAAAAACATGGATAACTAACATAGCTTGAAAATGACTGGAGAACTAGTGTACAGTGCCTTCTGTATGTAGTGGGTCTGGGCACTGCCACGTACATTAAAAAATCTTGGTTAGGAATGCTCTAACTGAAGACACCCTGGAACGATTCAGCTAATAGAATGCAGCTATTCAGTACAAAAACTACTTAAGAGGTTTAAAAAGACAGTTTTAAAGTATGAATCTTTTCCTGTTTTGAGTACTACATGCTCACCTGTCCTCTAAACACACAGAATACACTAAATAAGTCAACAACTGACTGCGTTTACCATTAGCCAGGAAGTTCATGTTTCAGTAGTGACAATACTCCATCGAACACAATCCCTTTTCAACTAATAGGCTCTATCTGCAAAATAAATTTTACTCATCTGGATATGATGAACAAAGTGGTAGGTTGGGTCCTGGAACTTTTACTCTCGGGCTGGTAGGCAGAGTATCCTCCCAAATCAATATACTTACAGTAAACATAGTAGTCTTTCATTAGCCTTGTATATATTAAGCATATGCACTTTCCCCACCAACAGCCTCCATGGGATTGCTTTGATGAGGCCAAATAGTTGGAATACTCTTCAGTATCTTTTAAGTTGCAGCGTCTCAAGTCTTTAGGTTGTTTCACTAGCTTGGAGAAATAATATACATACGCTTAAGTATAGCTTAGTTCTTTCTTCGATATCAGACTGTGTAAAGTTAGGGGGTGAAAACAATTTTTCTTCTCTCCTTTTAATGATAAGATTCATAACTTTATCAGCACCGTAAGTTAAAATTTTTAGCACCAGTGAACTTGAACTACTCAGCTTTGACTGGTCAAAACTAACATTTATATGGCATACAAACAATCAGTACAGAAAACAATAATACATGCAACATTAGGAAGCTCATGGATTCTTGACATAGTAATCTAGTGTTTGGTAAATGAGTAACTATGGAAGCCAGATTTTTTTCCTAATGGCAAACAGGATTGCAATTTTTCCTCACACTGTCTAATTAATAGGCTGTTCTTCCTCTCCAAAGTGTTGAGGGTGACCCAGCTCCTATTGTCTAACGGGACAGGGAATACCCATGACAGCTGGATGTTGATATGGCCAGCTGTCCACTGAGAATCATAGGAGATGGCATAGGTCATATGTCACCCAGAACACTAAGAGATCACTCAAACAGAGGCAGGTTACAAGTTCAGCTTTGGTACGTCAGGTTTCAACAACAGTAAAACAAGTTCTGTGTCACCCTATCTAGTTCGTACATATCTTTGCTCGTGTATCCACTCACAACCTGAAAAATGTCCAGCACTAGGAGAAGATCCCACCAGCCCAAAGGTATCTCATTCAAATGCTACACTTTCTGGGCCCAGAGCACACACTTACAACAAGTTTTATCACAATAAAAGAGAACTAGGGGAGCACTTTCAGACCACAAATATTTCTTCAGTGAACTCAGCTCAAAGTCATTTAGCCTTCTCCACAACACTACCACATGTCATTCAGAAATACTAGTATCAACTCCACATTGACATGCAACTTCCTGAAGCTAAGTCTGCAGGAGGGAAGGGTGAAAGCATACCTCAACCCTAGGTGATGTGAGCAAATTCTTAACCTGACTTCAGATTTCAAGAGAAGCACAGCCAATTCAAAATTCTAGATAAGTCAATATAGAAACTGTCTCAACTTTCCCAAGCTTCATGAAAAACAAACAAACAAACAAAAGCCCTGTCATCTTTATTAATTTAGCTATTTCCCTGCTACAGCATCTATTTCCAAGGCACTGAGGCGAAAAGATTTACAGGTCTTTTCTGACATGACTTAAGTTTTACCAAACTGAGATGTACAGGTACTTCAATAAGATTGTCCTGTAGGCAGTTAAGTTTTGATTAACAGCACTTCATTTAGTTAGCTTGCTACAGAAGTAGCTTATTACTTTAATAGAGAACAATACCAAATATTCAAACACATGACCTCATACAGAAAAAAAAGTATACCAGCAATGACAAAGTTGTATTCAGGTGAAGATCAACTATGTTGGCAACGGTGATCTTTTAAAAATGCTGCCTATATGGACGATGAAGCATGCTTGTAATCTGTGATAGAACAACATGACTAGTGGCTCCATTCCTCTGGTTAAGACTTACAGGCTACATAGCTCCATCAGTACTGCGAGCTTGAAATCCTTCTCTGCGGAGACTGTTTAAATCTAGACGAGTTAGAACTTCACAGCGCACCAGAAGGGTATCATCCTTTATGAAGGTTCTTTGTTTCAAGGTTTGCAGGTGCATGAAAGTCACATAACCAAAACCTTTTGGATTGCGGTGAATTGTTGGTCTCTGGAAGGCTAGTAGCTCTGGCTTGGCTTCCATTACTTCTTCATGATTCTGCCTTTCAGGGCCTTCTGATTGATCCAGAATAGAAAGTCGTATAGTGCCTTGGAAAGGCCAAGGCAGATGGCTGTCGTATTCTCCTTGCATAGTGTGGACAAACAGAGATATAAAATTAGCACAACGCTGAGCATTTGGTAATTGGATATGCAGGCGCAAACACAGCTTGTAGCCAGGCTTTCCAGTATAGAAGCCAGGACTGTGCATTACAACAGGTCTCTCTTCTTCCTGGGCTTTCTGAAGTCCACTGAAGTTCTCAATCTTCCAGATATAAATACCATTACATTGCTGTGCCTCCATTTCAGTAATCTTGCCCTCCAAATTTCGGATAGTACGTTTGAGTTCTGCCATGTGAGTGTTCTGAGTCTCCATTTTAGCAATGAGTTCTCTGATTTGGTGATCTTGTCTTACCAGACGACCTTCCAACTGCTGAATAGTTTCTTTGAAGTTTTCGACTTCTGGATTACAATCATACGCAGCATGTGACACATGTGAGAAGAGGGCAGGCTCAAAGGGTAGGCCATTGATGAAGGGTACAGGATTTGTAGCAGTAACACTGATATTTTGAAAACTCTGAGCCATCATTCTCATGTGAACTTGAGTGAACTCCTGCATATGTCGTGCCAGTTCATTCCTTTGCATCTAAAATTTAAGAGATGTAGCATTAGGAACAAATCAAAAATTATCTGCAATTACATTTTATAAGTGGCACTGAAGAAAATCAAACAACTAGTTGCTTTTGTTATGTGAGAAAAACTGGAATGTGAATCAAGGACAGGTGATGTGACAAAGTAGCACTTTACTAGTGGAGGGCTCTAAATTTAAGATTGCTGTTATGACAAACAAAAAAAGAAGTTCAAATGCAGGTGGGCAAATATTGTTGAACTCAAAGTAGTGACATGGTGAAATAAGTGTTACTGATAAACACGTATTTAGTATTTTTTCTGTGTTCTAAATCAGCATTGTATTCCCTTCATTGATTTGTTAAAATGTTCCATAGTACCAAATACAAAGGTGTATGAAAAATGATGTGAAAATGATGAAGGGAAAAGATCAATTTTTACAAAGAGGTATTAAACAACTAGAAATAAGAGTATACAGATCAAATATTTTTAGAATTTAATCGAATTTAAAGCACTCTCAGGTTTTCTTCACTGCACTCAACGAGCCATAACTGTATTTGGTCACAACTTTGGAAGAAACGTTAGAAGCTACTTTATTGGCATGAAAGGCGAGAAAACACTCATGGATTAATAAAAGCAAGTTCATTGAACAAGTCATTCACAGAGTTTTTTAAATTTGAAAAGAACTTTTGAAAGGCAATGTACCAACATGTGGCATTTTAGTATTAAGATACCTCAAAAATAAAAAAAAAAATCCCACAAATCACTGAGGATTTAGGCTGGTAAATGAGACAAGAACAGGCAAACACGTTAAAAAAAACCCAAACAAACAACAAAACCATGCAGGTCTGCAATTAATGATTCTGCTAAAAGGCTTACCTTTTCAGGACACCCAAAAGCACTGTAAAAACATGGCACTGGGGCAGTAGGACAATCATTGTCATAATGGTTAGGCATCTAAAACAAATCAGATTTAAAATTAATTTTTCCATCAAGAGAAAAAAGCTGGATGGACTCTGAATAGGTACCTGAAGTCAGATCATTTTATACCTATCTAATTTCTCAAAGAAATATGGAAGTTTTGAATAAAAATATTAGCTGATGATAAAAATTCTACATCTCCTTGTATGTCCTTGAACAATTCATTGCCTTTGTTCTTACATTAGGCATCAGAAAGCATTCAGGTTTTCTTGCTAGAAGCCTTTTGTTTCTAGCCTATCCTCAAGCTATCTCACAGTCCATTTCCTCCCCTTCTGAAGCGCTACTTGCATATACTTGTGTCTCCCTTCATTATCCTCTTTCTCAAAAAGCTCAAGTTACTTCCATTTTTCTTATGGTCCGTGTTTTCCAGACCCAATTATCTCACTGCTCTGGATCCTCCCTATTATCCCCACTTCAAAAGGTGGACAGCTTCAGCTGAGGCCTTACAAACCTCAAACAGAACAAATGATAATTCTGGGTTTCACAGGCAAAATACTTGTTTATATAACCCGTTATGTTTGCCATGTTTAAATATCATGATGAAGTAGAACACAAGCTTAATAGAGGTCAGCCATTAATTCTAAACCATTACCTAGTTTAGCATTCTATGTTCCATATTTTTGCCGTTCATTATTCTACCTAACAACAGATTTTTGCCTTATCGTTACTGAACCCAATCCTGTTTTTCAGAGTATTTCTCCAACTTGGCAAGATCATTCTTTATTTCAACCCAGGTCATTAACATAGTTGCCATGCCGTTCAAACAAGCATAGGCTGCAAATTAAATAACAGTTATCATTTTCCTGTCAATGAAATAAGTTATTATTGAACAGAAGAAACAATAAGGGCTACTACAATAGTAATGGACAAGCAGAATTCTAGCCAGCATCTACAGTTTGATAGTGAATTATTTATAGCTACTCTCCAACAGTGGCTTTCCAATTACAAATACTCTCCTTCTCTGCACAAATCAAAGCCTTGTCTTCCAATGTCAGCCGTAACCACTGGCAGCTGCTTGCTATTCTCCAACCTTCATTAAAGATGAAAAACACGCATCGTGGCCCCTGTCAAGAAGCAGTATAGCTAAACAATGTGATTTGCAGCCAAAAATGTTACAGAGGTTTACCAGACTGCAATTACAAGGTCGAGCAGGATTTAAAAGAGTATTACACCTGCACTGGATGCAACATTCTCAGAAAGAGACAGGCAGAGATTTATTGGCTAGTAGACAAACTGATTCTTCAAGTTTAATTTCAGATTAAAGAAGCAATGTAAATACAAAACATCTGACCCAGATTAAACACAGAGAAAGGCAGTCTCTTACCTGCTCTCTAATGAGCATTGTGTTGCAATACTCACAAAATACATTGGCGAGTGGACAGGTTTGGTCATGAAGCTTAGTTATCAAACAGAAAGAGAGAGGAAAGAAAGAATCAATAAAGTTACACAATTTAAAAGAGTGCTAAACACCTCTGATAAGATGTTAAATTTTTGTTTACATTTCAAATTTTGCATTTAGTTGTTTGCAACTGTGAAACAAAGACAATCCCCTTACCCTGAATAGTACGTTTTCTGTAATTACTGCTTTTTCCTGGACTCATACAAGTTGCAGATATTTTATTTCCTAAAGCTTTTATGCTCCAAAGGAGTCTGAATTTATCCAGAAGTTTCTGAAATTCATATTTAATTGTAGTGGAACTGTACAAAAAGTTTTTTTGTATTACTGGACTATATGGGGTATTTTTGTTTGACAATTCACAATATGATATCATAAAATTAATAGCCCTTGAGATAAAACACATCCATATACAGATGAAGAAATGGAAGCTCAAAAAGCAAAGGACTATCCTCAGTATCACCCAAGTAAAAAATGCAGAGCCAGGAGAAGAATTCAGAAATTATCTTGGTCTTGTGTGTTAGCAGGTATCCCCAAAAGATGCATCTCCTGACACGTCCTTTCTGCCAGGCATAAAAATTGTAAATGTAAATATTGCTTGTGTGTTCCTTTAGCAGCAGACACCGAGCGGCCTCTCTGATGGTAAGGACAAAAATCAATGGTTCTTACATGTCTTTTCACACCACAGGGTTCCCAAGAGGTTTGTATTTAAGCACAATCCTTTCCCCAGTTTTAGCCTGTTCTAGATTAGCGTCCTGAGTTTGTAGCCTCTCACTTGTGCAGCACAAACAGCTCTTCTAGACCAAAACATCTTCTTTTTTTTTTTAACTGATGTTCCATTTGCAAGCAAACCCACGTGAATGAAGGTTGAAAAACTAAGATTCCTGCTATGTACCTCTTTATCTTCATAGGCCATAGATGTGGCACAGTTTGGACAACAGACTTGACGCCTCGGACACTCCTGTGTCATGTGCTCTTTCAGATGGTTCTTCTGGAAGGCTCCTTGGCACTGTGGGCATTCCACAGTGGAAAAATCACATTGCAACTGGTGGTCCTGAACGAGGAGAAAAGAGGGATTTGATATTACAATCAGGTACTATCATCTCATCTGTTTTCAAGATAAAGCACAATACAAGAGGAACAAATTGCAGTCTTTCCTTCATGCAGGCAAATCCTGATACACTTACGCTGACTTTACCAATGGCTTGTTATCGTCCCATTACCAAGATCAGGGCTTCATCTATTCAGAGCTTTAAGAATGCTCTCAGGTAAAAATTCAGATTTATGTTTAACCTTTTGACTTTGTATATTATTTTCCAAAATAATTATTTCAACTAATATATCTAGCTGCTTTGAGGGACTATTAAACTTACTTTAGGGAACTTGTGTGAAGTACAGATACAGCTAATCAAAAGACAAAAATGAATGATCCTAAAGAGAAAGCTGCATTAGTACAATTTTCATGCACTACGATATTCAGTTGAGAATCACCTACTTACAATTAAAGACTCCTAAAAAAAAAAAAAATAATACATGCAGCTATAGTCTTGAATGAACAATGCACTGAATCAGCATAAACAGGTATCAGGTATGACCATCTATGTTAAGTTATTTTTAATTTTTACTTGTCCATGTAAACAAGGTTCCATATTTTCAAAACTAATTCTCACCTCTAAATGCCTCAGCTCCATCTTCATACTGCAGCCCTTGTTGGGGCACTTAACCATTAATGAAAGGATTTCCCGTTTAGCGAAGTTGTCAGGAAAAAGTTGATTTTCAAGCAGAATTTCGTTGTCTACTGGACATTTGTGACCTGCATCTCTACAAGGCAGAAAAGAGAAGAAAAAGAGATTCCACGGTTCCTTTGCTCTTCATGTAAAATATTTTTACACCAGCAAGACATTAGTGGCCAAATTGTAACACATTAAGAAATGTCTGAAAAAAATAGCAGTTATGTGGCAATTACCAGAAAGTATGCAATGTACATCAGAGTAATTGACAATATGCAAGTTTCACTACAGCTGGCATGACTGGGATCGCAGCACTTTTCTAACTCAATAGTTTTTATTTGGACAAATGCCACGATAGATACTCTGGAAATAAATTTGAGAAAGATGTAAAGAACCTAAGAACTTAAGTCCCATTTCTTTAAGTACTTCATATAGCTAAAACATCAAAGAATATTTCACATATTATTTCAAAACAAGTCTTTGAAGATTCTTGGACCTTCTCTCCTTTCTTTCTCACTTTATAAACAGCCAAGGTGATCATAGACGAGAAAAAAGCAAAAATGCCTTTTTTTCCCAGGTTCCCTTCATTTGGCATTACTTTGATATAGCCCATTTTGCCGTTTTTGTTGTACAACCATTTGATCAGTTGGTCATCCTCCAATTCGTTTATTTATACAGCAAAGAAGGGTGAAAAAACTCCAGACACAAAAATTACTAATAACTATGAGAATTACACTGGATTTGGAACTGCGTGTTGTATCTGAAGCCATTTTAACAGCAAACAGACTGCAAGTCAGTGCTAACTGGCCAACGTTTGGAGTCTGATGGTGGAACACGGGTGCACGCAACTTGCACAAGAGAACTAACAGCCTGTTCCACTTCTTCAGGTTCTGTCTAACTGCATTTAAACACAAGAATCATTAAAAATGGAGTAAAAAAGGGATCACCTCCACCAAATTATTCTTTAAAAACTATGCAGTATCAGCTCATTTCTGAAAGCAGTAGGTGAACAAATCTATTCACAATTAAGTAATACAGTTAAAGAGGCATGAGGGATCAAAGCTTCCGAGCTGAAGTGGTAATGGAAGCAGCAATAAAATGGAAAAATACATGGGGCAGAAAAATGTCAGAGAGCACTTGTGGTGTGAAGATCAAAGGCCAGATCATTGTCACTGCTTGCAAGCATGAGGGGAAGTAGAACCTAGTGGGCCGTGGAGACCATGAGGGAATTTGTGTTCTTTGTTGGAAAAGGAAAAAATTGCTCAGCAACTCCTTCATCAGCAGTGCTGCTAGAGGAAGCAAGGGTAAAGTTGAGACTTCAGAAAGAGACAATGAACTTCCTTTGCTAGGTTTTGCTTGCCAGAACTAGCTTGCCGCAAGTCTGATAGTCATACTCCTGAACAAGTGGAAAAAAGAAAATACCTAACGTGCCACTGTGTTTCATAGCTCCCTGAGCTATGATCAGCGAGTTGATCTTTGTCACAACCCAGAAATGTTCCCTCACTTTGCAGGCAACCTACAGCAAATCAGTATTCACAGGTATAACTTGGTTACAAATACCCTGTTTAGTGAAGTATAACGATAGTTCAGTAGGCCTGCTGATAAGACAGCAGTCTTATTTCTACACAGAAAAGCTAATCATGTATAATAACAGCCAACAACAGATTTATTTTAAATAATGATTACCAGATCTCCAGTTTAAATAACTAGCAGACAAAGAACGAATGGCAATTTTCCAAGTATTATAGTAAAGAAAGAGCAATACTTATTGTAGTACATTTAACAGACTTCAAAACACCACTTACAAGTATTGGGATTGTGTTTAAAAGGCTGCTTAGATCCATCTACACACAAAGATGTTGCTATACATTTGCTATCACAGAACTGAGTTGATGCACCTCAGCTCTAACTTACATTACAGTGGAGGCTTTCCTATGCTGGAATTATTGATCACATTGGGCTGTGCCACCCACAACAGTATCTGTGAAACAATACTCATCTGCTACAAAGTACAATGAATATTCCTATAATTTCCCTTTAAATTAAAATATAGGTATGAAAAGTAAAGCCAGAATAATTTTGTTTGAAGAAAAAGCCTGCTCCGTGATTTTAGCAACGGAGCAGTTTAGCCTAAAAGCTGAAATGGTTGGCATACACTTTAACTGCAGCTATGCCGGCTGTTTGATGAGCTGCACCCAAACCTTTCCTTGCTGCCCCTTGTCAGCTCATAATTCTGCTTTTCTGACAAACAGACATTCTGATATCTGGTGAGCTCTACTACAAGCCCTAAGTCAGCTTTGACCTAAGATACAGGAGAAGAAAGACTGGAGTGAAATTTAATTAGCTACTGCATCTGAACTTAGTTCTTCTAGAATTTCTAATCAAGTAGTTTGTGCACAGTAACATTTGTAAACTATTATTTGTAGTTACTTAGGTGGATAAGCTTCTTCACTACCATGACTCACAGCACTTCAAAACCCTTCAGACAGCTTTATTTAAAAAGATGCCAAGACTTTATGGGAGGCAAACATTTACTGTGATCAAATCCATCTGGTCTAATCATGTCCCTCACATCGTAAGATCTAAGCCTCCAGTCTTTTAAAGCTTTTTAAAAAAATCTTTCTAGTTGCAGCCACAACTTCGTCAACATGGACAACTACAATTGTTTGTGTAAGTCGCAAGAAGCAATTACTGAAAAGCTGCTTGCCCATCCTTTATGATTTAAAATCCTTAATCTCTGCGTTCACTTGAGCTAGACAGTGGGCAAATGAGGAATAAACAGAAGCAATTTTTTCCTGATCAAATAAAGCTTGTGACAATCACTTAATGAAAAAAAGGGTACTTAGAGAATGTAAAAATCACTTTCCATTTTCATTTTAGTTCTCTACAGAAGCTTCTCAATGGCATCGATCGATATGGTACTGTAGACATTACATACTCCAAATCAATATTGTACTGTACACACTACCTACTCCAAATCAATAGCTTGATCCATGGATCTCAATTAAGCATGCAGTTCAGCCCTTCAGGGATTCAGAGAGGTCTGGCACTTTAAGTTGTCTGCTCTGCTTTCACAAGCGTTCACTCAAACCACACTCCAAAGACAGATTTCAGTGGGGAGTGAGGAAAAACATTTACTATCAATGAAACATCTGAAATATCACAGTGATGATCTATAGACTCTAAGATGAAAAACGTTTCCACCTGTGTTTAGTATTCACTGAAACACCCAACAGTATCTATAGAAATGAAGTAAAATAGGGAAAGAGTATAAAAGAAGCAAAAGCTTCTGGTCACTGAAACTGTTTGTAGACCTAAAACTTTGAGCACAGCAAATGCTCTGTTAATTTAAAAAGGAAGAGAAACCATTTCCCATGCCTGGGGTTTAAGAAGGAAGTTTCTCTACCTGCTACGAGATGTTGCGTTCTGAGCATGGGTTCACTGAAGTTCCTCACTCAGTCCTGTGGTAAACTCTAACCAACGACTGTAGCTGTGCAGCTCATCAGCAGAAGCAGAAGGCTAAGCCTAAAAATTTCTTTTCTTTCTTCCAGAAATACCCAAGTTAAAGAAGCATATAAAAACTTCTAATGCCAACAAATAGAGCAAGCTCAGAGAGAGCAAGTAAGGAATTCCAAAATTTAATGTCCTTTATTACTACAAATGTCTAATTCAATGCTTACAAGCATGCACGAAACCTCTTGAAAGAATTTAGGTTGGAATGTGCAAAGCAAAGGCCAGAAAGTGAAGCCAACTGCTTGTGCCTAGAGAACTGGATTATAGTCAAAGACAGGTTCAGGTCTGGGCAAAAAACCTGCCTCCTTCCACGCACCCAGCTGACGCAAATACGTGATGCAGTTGGGTAAAGCCTGATGTACTTTACTTGCAGAAGGAGGAACACAGTGAACAAGGCAGGGGACTATAGGAGCAGGGTGATCTCATGGTATGGTTAGTGAAGTGAGTATCTCAGCTTCCTCTGCAGAATCCACAGGCGAGTCACTTTTCATGAATGAACACTGGCGGTATTCTCCATTTTCTGGATAATGAATTTGCATCATTTTTCAGAAATACCAATGAAACTAATGTTAACAAGAACTGTGCTGCAAACACACACAAATTTCTGCACTTGCTTTAAGGAAAATACCTGCTCTTTTGCTATCTTAAGTAGGGAACGCAAAATCAAGTTTGCCTTCTCATACTCAGCTGCAACATTTCCCACTTTGATCTATCTAAAAGGGACGTCATGAAGAAACACAGTACCATCAGACACAACAGCAACAGAAGCTACAGGGAAGCCCACAAAAACCCCACAAAATACTGTATTCAAAGAACATTGTTCCTGGCATACTACTCATTTAGCGAGCTACAAATGATAAACTATGCAGAAAAAGAAACGAACTATGGATAAATAGTATGGAAAACCAATCAAGAAAGAACTGCCCATTTAGGCATGCTAAAAATTAATGCCTGGGAAAAACAACATTGTACAGTAACAATGAAGACAGTTTGATGATCTTTACACAAAGGTGTGCAAAGTAAGGTTGGAAATTAACCAATTCTATATGTAGGTCACACAGAATTAAGTATTTAGATTCCTATCAAAGTACTGTGACATCTGAGCTAAGTGAGCAATTGTTAAGAAAAAAATCTGGCTTACGCTGAGAAGGAAAAACCCTACAGCATAATATCTAGCCTTCTATCAATGTGTTCCAATACTCACTGACATGTGTGGGACAGTGATGACTGTATTCCAGGTTTGAGGGAAGTACACTCTACCAGTGTACTTTCTGCCTGTCCTTGCTCTTTCAATTATTCATTTTTATGAGCCCAGCCTGTTCTTGCCTTCATACCTCATTCCCACTCCCCTATATGCCAACTGGTTTCCTCTCTCAACGCTTTTTTCGAGACTGTTCCCTCATTACATTCTCTCTTCCAGCTCAGCAAGGAAGCAGCTGATTTCACGTGAAGAACTGAAAGCATGAACTGCTTTACCTGCACCGAGAAACCACGTTGCCTGTAGTTGCCTGGAGTTATCTAGAGAAACAATCATGGGCTGAAAATGGGATTTATTTGGAGGATTTGGCTACTTTTAAAAAATTATTATTTAATGTTTACTCAATCAAATTTTTACATTCATAACCTGGGTAAATTTGTACAAATGGCAAAATATCTAAAGCTCATGCAACCTCCAGACTCATAATATTTTGGCCATACATGGTGTTTATTTGAAAGCATCTTCAATGAATTATAAATTCCCAGGGTTCTATTAGCACTCACTGGTAATGCACTTTAAGCAGTTCTGTTCAGTTTACGCTGCCCTTAAACTACTTTGCTTTGGTAAGTGAATTTCTTCTTAAAAGCAACTTCCATAAATTTTCCTTTACCTTATTGATTTGACAATGCAGCCTTTGCAGAAACGGTGTCCACACGGTGTCTGCACTGCTTCCCGAAGAGCCATCAAACAGATTGGACATTCATATTTACTTTCCAAGGGCGGATCAAACTCCACATCATATCCTTGTGTTTCCTCCGTGAAAGAACTTGGAGGGTTTCCAGTGGCACTGCTGACGCTTACGCTGTCTTCTTTCGCTCCAACGCTGCAGGCACTGGCCATGGCTGCACAGCAGCCACTTTCCACGTCTCGGGCTCCACAACTGTTATCACTATATAGCAAGCTCATAGTAGCTAATCAGGTGCTACACAGAAATGCTCTGCAAGATGACAAAAAGATGTGTTAATTTAAAATATTCCAAGACCTTCCTTTCCAGTCAATCCAGTCAAGAACAAATTTTATTTCTGACTAGAAACACTGGAACAATGGTGCAGATTTGGTTCCACTCAAAATCATTGGTTTTCTTTTGTCCCAGTTTCTGTTATCTATCTTTTTTACTTATCTTGTGATATATAGGAAAGAGCACTGCATCCTGTCAGCCTAGTTCAAATACAAACACACACACTTCTTTGTACTCTTTCATCTGAGTACCTAATTTCTGTAAAAAGAGGAATACTCTTTCTCCTTGCTATGTTTACTGAAAATGCCTCTTTACACCTTCAGTATTACTTACTTCTAAAGCATTCAAATATAATTTGCATGAAAAATGCTGTACAAAACCAAGTTTTATTGGATGACAATAGCTCAATTCCATATTTTCCTTGCAATGAATAAATGTTATTTAACATTTTCTGTATACAGTGATTCACAGTATAGGTTTCAAATCAGTTTAGGTGCACGTCCACAAATAAAATGCAAGTCCAAGCAGATTCTGTGTTGCAAATGAAATTCAAATATACACCACGGCTTATAACATTTTAAAATTGCCAACAGGACTTCAAATTGAGTAAGACACTACACATGAGATAAGGCTAATACTTCCACAGCTCAAAAGCTATCTACAAACTGCTAGTACTCAGAATTCTTGCTCTCTTTTCCATCTTCCAGTCTAGCTGGCAGGGAAGCCACCTACATGGTAAACAATTAGCAATACTGACCATGCCACCAGTGTATAAGCTGGTTTTTTTCCAGTTATCCAGACCAAAAATAATAAAAGGCAGATCTACCAAACAAAACCAAAGAGGCAAAGTTACAGTTCAGGTCAGTTACAGTTAGAATCAAAACAGAGTTTTTATTCTGTTGTGTAAATATGTGAGTTTCCATTTTGCTGAGGTCTGCAGAGGTATGAGCAGTATCTGAAAGTAGCATTCCTGACATTTCCAAAATACCATTAAGGTACAGAGTCTCAAAGCACAGTTTGACCGTTGAGAGTTGTACCGAACTGGTCAGCAATGTTCACTTTATGCAGAAATAACTCTATAGCAGAGCCGTCTGGAACTGCATCCAAGCAGTGATGTTTAATTCTGTTCCTGTTCTCTGTCCCCACGTATTATCCCTGTACATTATCTACCACAACAGGCTTTATAATCAAGACTCCTAAACATAACAGCAATACAAACTAAACACCAAGTAAATTCTCAGCAGTTGCTTCAGGCATAGTCCAACAATGATCAGTTTAATCCCATGGAACTGAGCAGCTCCCCAATGACTTAGAATGGAAGCAGAAGAATCAATGCTTAGAAAGATCCTCTGTGACAGAAAGATTTTTTTAGACTGTCATCTGGAGAAAAAACCCAACTTGTTTCCATTTTTAAACTAACATAACTTATTTAACAGCCACTGCAGAGGATGATCAGTCCACAGGCCACATTTCACAAAAAATCAGAGGAACTAAGTTGGGCCAATGGAGTGGGAATGTTGGTATGCAGCATATCAGACTCCACAGGCCAGCCTAGGACTCAAAAATTCACATTACTCTAAGCCACAAGGGTATATTTAGTGAGACTAAGAAACGGAAGAGGAACATATATCCCTTTAGCAATGTCACAAAGGAATTCAGGAAGTCGCAAGGACTCACGCATATTCAGCTGTCGCATTAATTGCAAAGAAGTGCGCGACTCTTCCCTTAAGTTGTTCCTAGGAAAAAAACCTACAATTTGAAATATTATTCTTATATGGAAGAGAACAGGATCTGACCTAGTATAATCCTGACAGTTGAACACTTTGTAGATGTAAGTGCTGTGTAAGTGGTGTTCTCTTTGACCGTTTAAATTGTTTCTACAGACATAGCAGGTATGTAAATTCAGTTTACAGAAACAAAATCCTATACCAGAGTCACTTTAATGAATGAGTCACTGCAATCAGTCAACATCCCAGTCTCACACAAAAAATCCCCTTATTCAGTGATATGCTCCACTCCCACATGGAGCTTTTTGTCTGCATATGACCAAGGGGTTCATAAAAAAAGAAGTGCAAGTATCACTGGCTCCTCTTTTTAAATAGGGAAATTCAGGCACAAAGAGACAGCTTAAACACAGTGATTAAGAGCCAGATTTTCAATTTTGTTCATGTTTTATTTAAGATAGGATTCCTCCTACTACTTTCATGCATTTCACCTTATCTGTGAGGAGAATCTTCCTTCTTCCACACATATTTACAGGTGTGGGGCAAGGCACAATTTTCCAACTCAAAATCCACACTGCTGTTACTCAGACCATTAACTGAGGCCTGATTACTCCACCATAGTTTAAAACAATTCCTGTACAAGTTGTAACTACTGTAGTAGGAATTCGTTCTGTTTCTTGTGACACCTATTTTACCCTCCAATAGTAGGAACCTAGATTCAATCTTGAACAGAGCAGTGCTAAAGCAAAACCAATTAGAGAAGAGTACACTTTCAATGTTGATGACAGGTCTTTCCCCTGATGAAGGTGGAGCAGACAATTTGTGAGCCTACTGTAGCAGTTTTGCATGTTCCTCCCCTGGGGAATTTAAAAAAATTTCAGGCTAGAAGAGGATGGATTTTAAAACCCAAACCAGTATATATCCCCTAATTCACATCAAATTGCTACCCTTTCTTTTTGATTATGAAATAAATTACCAGTGAAGTAAAACCTAACAAACATCCCCACAGAACCACATCAGTTTTTCTTCCTATTGATGAGTTGTTGTTCTTCCTCTGTGCTAAACAAAATTGAGTGAAATACAAGTGCAACAATATGCAAATATTAATTGTCTGCACCACAGCCTTAGAATTTATTCATTTTTCTGATGTTGGTAGTTTAATACATTAAACACTTTGGTAGTCTGCTCCATGACCTTTTTTTATTTGGACAACATCCAGCCTTCAGATCGAGGAACAACTGAAATTAAACTGGATCATTACATGGAAATTCTTGTTTTTGCTAGTGTTTAGTTTCTCAGGCAGAGAAAGCCTTAAAACTATGTTTGGTAATGCACCTGAAACGCCCTTTCTAGGGCTAGGAAGTCCTATCAGACTTGCTGAGTGGACAGATAATGGGTTTCAGCTTGCACATACGAGGTACCCGAAGTCCTTGGGCCAGCAAAGGTTGATTTCTCTCTCCAAGGCAACAGCTGTATTGTTTGACAACAGAAGGGAAGGTGCTTTCCAGGCCAAATGGTAATGGACAGAATTTGTTGGATCATTATTTGTGCTGAAGAAATCTGGAATGCCCTAAGGATCAAACCTTCATGCCCCAGAAAAGACACAGTTAGGACTACAAGAAGTCCCCATACTACTCTTCCAACTTTCAGATTAAACCATAATGAAACCTTTCTTCAGTAAGTAACCTGTGCTATGTTGCTATTTACTGTTGCATTACAAAGTGGTTAGGTTGATCTGAGATAGCACAGTCGGACCAGAAGAGCAAACTCCTGCAAGAATAATGTACCTTACGGCTGACAAAAACAATTTCAAAACAGAATTAAAACCCAGCCATATTTTAAATTAATGCATGCAACAAAACTCAGAATTCTCATTTGCCAAGTCCCATAGTATAATGGAGTTTAGGTAGGACTTTTACAGATTCTCAGGCTCTGAAGAGCCACAGGATTAATTCTGAAACTTTAAAACAAAAAATATTACTGGTATCAGAAGATTTCTTCAGATGGCCTCGAAAATTACACTATAATTAGACTAATAGGGAGGAAATAAAAGTAGGCATTGTATCCTATTTACACTGAAATATGAAACGATACCTTTAAGCCTTTGGGAAAGTTAAAGGAACGCTGTACAGAGAGTGCATAGTTACCATGAAACAGAAAATTTTGAATATTAATCATCAAGCTTTGAGTACAATTAATTTCCACATGCCCTTTGCTAGAAAATTCACCCTGAGCAGCCACATAAATAAGCAAATCAATACAAAAGACTATTCCAAATCCCTTCTCTTACTTGAAGTTCACAAACATAATTAATCTGTTTGCAGCCTGGCCAGCACACAGCCAGCAGGGAAAATGTCTTCAACAGTAAATGGACACAAGAACTGGCCAAACTCTTATCTTTTCTTCTTCTGCCTCGCTGAGAACAGTTTTGTGCACATAGATTTCTGGGTCATGAGACTGACAGACCAGTGGAGTGACTGTGGATAATTTGTTTACGAAGCAATACTTGCAACACTTATTCCCAGGCATATTAATCAATTGTCTACTGACAACTGATAAGAACTGTGTTTGCATTATGAGGTTTGTAACTGTCATCACTGTGGCCTCATCCAGGCAGAATATATAAAATGATGCAAGTTCCTTTTAATTAATACCTATAAAACACTTTCATTTCAAAGCTATCAAATGGCTAGACAAACCAAAGCTATAGGAGATTTGGGCAGAACTTGTAACTGCAAAACCCAAATTCTGGTTACTCGCAAAAGGATGTAGGTACGTTGCAAACATTTTGTTGAGATACCAACTTTTTTTTCTAATAGCAGTAACTGTTAAGACTTCCAAGTCTTTTGGATAACCACTATATTTATCTTTTTAACATGTGAACCTAAAGATTTAAAATAAGAACTTTTGTTTGAGGCAAACACAGTCAAACAACAATATTAAAAGCTCATTAGACACTATCAAGAGCTCCCGCTGCTGGAGCAGAGCAGCCTTTGGGGGGGGGTTCTGAAGCTTTCCAGGTGATTTCTCTTTGCTTGGAGAGAATGCTGTCAGGCTTTAATCACGTATGTATTTTTATGCTTAAGTGTTACTTAGGATGGTGGCATATTCCCAGTTATGTTCATATTTTATGCTACTTAAGTATGTCAAAACAAATTTAATTTTAGTGAGCAGTGGAAGTGCACTATACTGTATTTAACACCAAAATATTCCATGGGTTTTTCCATAATCAAAAAACCAACCCAACCCAAAATCCCCCAAACCCTTCTTCAATTTATTAATTTCTAGAGACATTTCACTGAGAATTGTTCAGATTAACAAATGCAAGGAAAGTGTTGTTAGTGAGAAGAACGATACTATTCTTTACTTTGGCAGAGACTCTGCTGTCTTTGGCCTCTGCTCACCCTTTGCACACTGAGAACACTTTGAGAAATGCATTGTGTCTTTCTACACCCCTCAGTAGATCTGCAGAGAATTCAAGATGCTACCATAATGGGGACAAAGTAAACATCAGAACAGAAAGTACTTCAAAAAGAGGCAAGGAGAAGTATGGCTGTGAGTAAACGTCATTTCCGCAAGGCAGTCTCCAGGCTAGATTTAATGACCATCTACCTCAACAGGCATTAAGCCTGCATCCGGCATTAGCAAAACAATTTGAGACCCTGGGGAAAAAAACAGTGAATTAAGTATACTTTCTGAAACAACTAGAACATTTCTCCTTTTCACTCTGCCTTATGTTTACTTTTGTTTTCTTTTTGACATGCTTTATACCCAGAATCTTTTATTGTTAGTTTTCACAGTCTGGATCTAAATCTTTTTTTGTATTTGTTTAGCTAATTTGTGCTACTGAGATACAGATGTTACTCTTCTTGACATATTAAACTCACCAAAGTTCAACAAGAAAAAGCATGTTCACTTCAGATGTTTTTTCATTCTGAAGTTCTATCAGCATAAGTACCTATTGTGTGCATTGTCTTTTTAAATACAGTATCTCAATTTTTAAATAGAAAGCAGTATTGAAGTGACACAATATTACAAAACTCAAAAAGCCATTTATGTCTTGACGACATCTCATTCAATGGAGCCTGACTGAGCTCCACAAATCTTTAGCTGCTGGGAAAAGCTGAATGTAACATGGAACAGCTAGAAGAATTATGCCCAAAGTGATACCTGCCATGAAAATAATCAAAGTGCTTTTATCAGCATACTTCTATGACCTTTTTTCCTTCTGATACTAGTGGGACTAGTTTTATGGCCCTTTCATACATTTGGAGAGACAAAGCAGTTTGCTTGCAAGTGTTCACAGATAGCAAACACAGGCTAAAATGCACTGGAGATGCTAAACAAGCTGTTAGTGCAGCCAGTAACTCTGCCTCCCCCTGTTCCTTTTCATACCTCTCCCTCACCAAAAACTTCAAATCAATACTTTCTTAATAATTCTGTTAATGGACACAACAAAATTCACATAGCTCACGGGTAGCTCTGCAGCATGCAGAACTTGTCAGAAGCAAACACGGAGAAATACTTTCAGCTAGCTTTAACTACTGGGTATAAGGGATATAATTAGAACATCTTCCTCCCACCTGCAGCTGAGATTTCCGTTTATGTATGAAAAGACTCTGTGACCTATTTAAACCAGATGAAATTGATCAAAATTACTACTGAAATCATAACTTGTTACTCGTGTTAATAAATTTACCATAAATATTAAGTACCGCCAGTCTCTCCCACAAAATAGTGCTATCGGTTTCAGAAACAGTAACCTCTCTTGCAAATTATCCTTACAGACCTTTAACACGGCCCCAAAGAATTTACTGAGTACCTCCATTTCACAGCTGGAGAAACAGAGCCCACTTTTAAGCTGATGTACTCGCGGCTGCACAGGAACTAACAGAGCGGACTACAGCTCGGAAGGTACCCGTCGCTAATGCTCCTACAGCTGTCCCACGGCAGCCCCCGCGCAGCGAAGAGGCAAGAGAAAGTCCTCCCACCCCCCGGGGAAACCAGCCTAACTCTGAGCCCCTGCGGCCGGCAGCCACGGCGGGGCATACAGCTGCTGAGCTCGCCGTGCAGACGGCGCCACAGTTTCGGTTTCGGAGCAGCGCGGGCTGGCGTGCCTCAGCCCCAGTAACCGCCCTCCTCTAACGCGGGCCTTCCTCACCGGCAAGTCCCCGGACCGGCACAGGCGTGAGCCGAGACGCCGAGCCCTGCTCTCGGGAAGAGGCCGTAGCGCTACGCGCCGCGGTCCGCCTGGGCCCGGAGGCGAGGACCGCGCTCCGCTCCCGAGCCAGCGGCCCCGGCCCGGGTGGGAAAACGCTCCACGCCGAGCGCCGCCACACGTCTGCGGCGGCCCGCGCCGGCGGAGCCCCGGCCGGCCCCTCGCTTGCCAGAGTCCGGAGAGCCAGGCCCGCCGCGTCCCCCGCCGTTAGGCCGCGGGCAGGCCCCGCCACAGCCTCCGCCCGCAGGCCGCGGCAGGCCGGCTGCCTCCCGGCAGCGCCCTTCTTGCCTGCCCGCCCGCCCCTACTCACCGCCGACCCGCGGTCCCGCCGGCCGCTCCCCGCCGGGCGCCGCTTCCGCCTTCTCCTCGGGAGGTAGCGGGGCGGCGGTCGCCCAGACCAAGCGGGGCGCACCGAGGCGCCAGGCCCGCTGCAGCGCCCCCTGCCGGCGCGGAGGGGGAGCGGCCGCAGGGTAGGGGCGGGGCGGTGGAGCGCCGGCTCCAAGGAGCTTCTGCGCGGTGCGGGACCGGGAACAGGTTTTGTCCTGTTGGGAGCCGGCGTCCACCTCTGTACGCCCCCGAGTGGGCAGCCTCGCCAAAGCTGCAGAAACCTGAGTGAAGCTGTCGTCCCCGTCACAAAAAAGAAATAAAACCATCACCAGTTTTTGTGTCAGCAATGAATTTTACAGCCATACCAGTTTTCACTCTGCGCTGCTGATGCTTTTATGAATAACCATCAGGATTCACTCAGCTCCGCTGTGAGTGCTGTTAAAAATGAGGTATTGAAAGCTGGTTGAGGGTTGTTTTTTTGCGAATGGCTTGGGATTCGCAAAAAAGCCATTTCTCAATGTAAAACAAATTCTTAATAGAAATAATTCTCTGTCTCAGCTACAACTGGGCCAAGGGGACCCCTGCAGGAACTAAAGCAAGGTGCCCTCCCTCCCTCAGGGCAAGCGCTGAGGTTGACCTTTCCCTGGGGCTTGCGACAACGGGCAATTTTAAGGAAGTGAAAAACCGGGACAGCGCGAACCAACGACAGCTTCGTTTCCTTAAAAAAGAACAAGGGGAATTTGGTTGTTTGCATCAGTGGCTTTTCTTGGCAAGAATCTCCAACTAACACATTTAAATCCAGTAGATGCTTCTCTTCCCAGCTTTTGGGGGGATATAAGCTGGGGGGGTTGTGGGGCCACAGTTTTCCAGTGATTTTTCAGTGTCTCTGGCCACGCACCACGCTCCCCGGGAGCTGGAAACCAGGGGCTGGTGCCACCGCTAAACTGCCCGTGTCCCTCCCAGTGCTGAGCTCCCAGTTCTGGAGCAAGGGCGCGTGTCAGACCCTACCGCACCACTCCAAGCACTGCTTTTGTCCAAAACATACTTACATATTTTGTTAGGACCTGCCATGAAGCTAAGAGTTAGAGGAGAGAGATAGCTGGGTCTTTAGATAGGGCTCCAAAGTACCACAATAAAGAAATAGTTGAATTAAGAATAAATAAAAAAATTAAAACTTTGTGGACCCTTCCTGGACAACTGGTTGAATTTCAGAGCTATTCTTTTTCTCCTGCAAAGTGGACAAATTGTATGTTACTTTCATTAGCTGTAAAATGAGGAAATTTATTATTACATAGCTTTGTAAAACAGACATCCTTAGATGGAGAGTTTTCTATGGCTGAAAAATACTGTTTTTAGTAATCTCTAAGGTACCCAGAGCACTGCTGTCCAGCCTATTTTAATTGAGAATTCAAGGAACTTATCTGGAGTTTTTATTCCAAGTGTAAATGAAATGCCTTTATTCAGAGCAGTTTCCAAATCTGTATGGTTTATGGGAAGCTTAGACCCATAGTCATGTATTAATATCCATGCTGTAACAGAAATCAATGCAAAAATGCTTTTCTCCACTCGATGGTGCCAGTTGCACAGGGAAAACATTTTCCAGCACTGTATCTGTGCAGCTCAAACTGTTGAGCAGTTATGCTCATACAGACATAAAACACACCCAAAGCTGTAGCAATTCGAGATCAATTAAAACCTTTAGTTGCCCACAGAATCCCTACAAGACAATATTTTTTCAAGGTGATTTCCTGAATACTTTGGAAATAAAGCACTTGACTAGGCTTACATATGCTCATGTGGCTCCTTTGATAATCAAGCTGCTGCCTGTACAGTGCCGTTTGCACGGGAACTCAGGCTCCTAGGGGAACAGGGCAGAGAGCCAGCTACCTGGGTGAAGTTTTGAATAAGCACCCCAGAGGGACAGATTTGCTAAACTATTTCTCAAAGAGCCCCAAATCCCTCAATACTAACAATGCATATTGTTAGGGAGCTGCGTCTGCTGTTTCAAGATAAGGGAGGAAACTAGTATGTGACTGTGGAGAGTGATTTTGGTTGATATCTGGTATTGCAGCCTGATCTGATACGTTTTTGAAAAGGTCTCTCCAAATGCTAGGGAATGAATAGTAAACATAGGCAGGTTGTTAGGAAGACCAGGCAAAACAGGGACTGTGGAAGAACTGGACTCAGGACCTAGCCATCTAATGTTTTCAGAGGTCTATAAATGCCTCAGCCATGATATCCTTGTACCCCACTGCCTTGGCCTGGAATAACCTCTATGATCTCTGTTCCACCTTATCCTGACACTCCCATTCAGTTGTTTCCGATTGGGATTTATTTCACATTAGTGTTTTGCGTGAGTCAGAATCTGAGCAAGGATATCAGGGTTTGGCCCTGAACTTTGTTTACTTTCTCCATGTGTTACTTGCTTTGACTTGAATCATCATACTTGGTTACTGGGGAACTCTTGTGTGGCACACACACTTGGGGCTAGCCACTTCTCCAAGACATCATCTTAAAGAATGGCTTGGGGAAGAGTGGCTGGAAAGCTGCCCAGCAGAAAAGGACCTGGGGGTGTTGGTTGACAGCCAGCTGAATACGAGCCGGCAGTGTGCCCAGGTGGCCAAGAAGGCCAACAGCATCCTGGCTTGTATCAGGAATAGTGTGGCCAGCAGGACTAGGGAAGTGATCGTATACCTGTACTCAGCACTAGTGAGGCTGCACCTCAAATACTGTGTTCCGTTTTGGGCCCCTCACTACAAGAAAGACGTGAGGTGCTGGTGAAGGGTTTAGAGAACAAGTCCTTTGAGGAGTGTCTGAGGGAACTGGGATTGTTTAGTCTGGAGAAAAGAAGGCTGAGGGGAGACCTTATTGCTCTCTACAACTACCTGAAAGGAGGTTGTAGCAAGGTGAGTGGTGGTCTCTTTTTCCCAAGTAACAAGTGATAGGACAAGAGGAAACGGCCTCAAGTTGCGCCAGAGGAGGCTTAGATTGGATATTAGGAAAAATTTCTTCACTGAACAGGTTGTGAAGCATTGGAACAGGCTGCCCAGGGAAGTGGTTGAGTCACCATCCCTGGAGGTATTTAAAAGACAGGTAGATGTGGCGCTTAGGGACATGGTTTAGTGGTGGTTTTGGCAGTGTTAGGTTAATGGTTGGACTTGATGATATCAAGTGTCTTTTCCACCTTTATGATTTTAAGTATTGGAAGCATTGTAGATCAGAGTGGATAATAGAGAGGGAATCCTCTCACCACTTTTAGCTATAGTAAATGCCAAATATTACAACTTTCACTGATTTCCCCTCTGGCTGCCATCAGTGTTGTGTAAGATGCTGTCAGGTAGGGGCCATATTAACGGGGAGATCCTGACCTGCAGTGAAAGCACAGTGGCCTCTCTCATAGCCACCTTGTCAGGGAAGAACGTACAAGTTGGAAATGCATTTGAGTCCTGTAGGATCAAAAAGTCTTCTGAGAAAGGGAAATGCTTGGGTAGGTGTTTATGTAGTTACGCTGCTATTGCAAAGTCCTACTTCTGGAGTGTGAACCTATGTTCACATTTGGAAGGACCTGATGGATTGCCAGAATTTTTGCACAATGTTATGTGTGGAAACTGAAAACTTTCAGGGTGCCGTTGTGTGACAGAATTTGGTTTCTTTTCACTTTGAGTCAGTTTTTGAGACAGTTGCTCTGTGGAAACTAAGCATGGGTGTTCAACTGGGCTTCTCCAGAAAAGAGACTTTACTGCCCACTTTGTGGCCACCTGTGGCCTACACCTGGTGTAATACCTACCAGTTACTCAATACGTATATAGCTAGCTTTTATATTTGTCCTCCCTGCCCAGGGCCTTCAAGATTCCAGACGTATACCACCAAAGAGGTAATATACTTGAAAATTAAATACTGGTATCAGAAGAAAGGACATTTTGCAATCCCTGTTGTCAGTTCACTCAAACCCCAGAAGCTTGGCTGCAGTTGACCTGAGGAAGCAGGTCACTGGCCTTCAAATAGCTTTGATGTGGGACAGTGGTGTGACTAGACACTGGGTTCTCCTCTCTGAGAGTTAACAGTGAAGAAATCAGCTCTGAAACTGTAAAGAAGAAAGCCAAATGCAAAAATTTGTGTTAAAAAAACAGTGCAGGTGCTCCTCAGAGACAGTCTGCATACTTATCTGAGAGCCCAGGAGTCTCACACAAGGAGACCTTGTTTATATGAATTTTGTGGTTAAGCCTCATGAATTGCCAGGTGCCACCTGGATTTGAGAGTTCTGTATTGTGTTTAGTTGAAGTAACCTGTGGTTAGCACCAGGGTGGTACTGGGACCTCGGAGGGACAGGGATAAGTAAGATAAACAGCGCTGCAGTGTCTTTAAAAAGCAGAGGGAACACAGAAAAAGCAAGAGCATGCAGAAGAGAGAGCAAGCGAGCTTGACATTCGGAGCAAACTGGGCAGACATAGCAGCAGCTCTACAACTGACAGTGAGATAAAGGTAGGCTGGCAGTACTAATGACAGCATACTAGATGCATGTAGGACATCCAAGTGTTGGTTCCTTTTCCTGGTTTAATCTGCAGGTTAATGATTTTATTTTACATGTGCTTCCTCGCCTCAGAGGTTGTTCTGTTCATTTCGTTGAGACTATCTATAAAGCAAGGTCTTCCTTGATTTAAGTATTGCAATCTTGCTCATTTTCAGAAATTTATAAATAATGTGATCTGGGAAGAAAAGGGATTTCTTTTCCCTTTTCAAGATAAAAACAGGTGATACTGAACACAGCTGAGAGAGTTGATTAAATAACCACGGCCGGGGGTTCGTGCCTGGGGTTCACTCTGTAAGAATCTGAGTGGGGTAGGCAGGGAGAAGATTGTTCAGTGTGATCCCCAACTAGAATAACAGAACACAGGCAAATTTAGCATGAGTGGCAGGAAATATTCCTAGCACTGGGAATGTTTCTAGGTCTCCCAAGAGAGCTGCTGAAATCTCCACTGCCTGGGAGCTAGGCAATTAAAGACTTTTGATGAGTAGCCTGTTGGCAACAATTATCTGCTGCAGAAGGCGAAGGTCGGGTGACCTGAGAGGACTTCTTTGTCATTCATTTCTTCCAGGGCATGTTCAATGAAAGAGGAAAAAAAGAAAAGAACGCTTGAACTTTTCTTCAGCAGGCGTAAACCCTGTCTGATGCATTGGAGTTGGCAATTAATAGCAAGAGTTAGGTCATGGGTTTGGAGATGAGTATGGCACTGCGGTGGCACTTAGTCAAAGGGTTAGAACAGTAGAGAATGTATTAAATATTTTGCTCTAAATGTACTTGGTGCTGGCTGTTTCTTTACAATGACTTAGATACCACCCTGAGGAGCCATTGCTCCTGGTTTAAGAGATTCTGAAGATTCTGAAGGTGCTGCTGGCGATGGTGAAATTACACAAAATTGCACAGGGTGTTATGTAGAAAAGGATCTGTGAACAGCATAGGGCAACTAGCTATTCAGTGACTTTGCAGGTAATAGGAACACAGGACTATTCAGGGGCAAAAGAGTTATTGTTCAGCAGATAGATTTTACCAAGTCTGCCACAGGATGCAGCTGAGAAAGTGAGACAGTAGTAATGCTCTGATTACATCTGGGCACAGCTGCACATCACAGATCTATGAGCAGCAGAATACAAGCAAGCATGTTGCCAGGCTGGATCGGTGATGGACAGCAGGGGACTGCCGTGCAGACAGAGATATTTAGCAGTACAGGCAGCTGGACGGAGCAGTGCAGGCAGATGGGTACAGCAGTATGGGCAGCTTGTTCTCAGTGGGACAAAATGAAGAGAAGCTGGGAAGAAAACAAACCTAAATTTTAGTTGCCAAGGCCTAATGAATGATTTTGAAGCTAAACACAGCTCTTAAGGAAAGAGCTGAGCAGACTGATATGTCATTTGGGATCTGGAACTTAATCAAAGCATGCAGTCCTTTCCCAATGGACTACGAAAGGCTGTACTGAAATGATGCTTTATTGAAAGCACCCTGGGCATCATCAGTTTAGACCATGACTTGGATGTATTTTCTTATGAAGGACACCTTCCGACTAGACACTGAACTCAGATTTCTAGCAAGTTATGTGAATTGCTAAGTGCTGATATAATCAGTTAAAGAAACCACAGCCATACCCATGTCATTTCTAGTTCTAGTATATAGTCTTAATGTATAGTTTTCCTCATTTTTATTTCTCGCACCAACCAGATCAATAAAAACAAAATAAATCAGAAAACATAACTGAATCTTCTCTATACTGTTTGTTTACTTTGTGCAGTTCTCATAGCCAGGTAATGAAAAATAGGTTAGTCACTTTTATTGTTGTTTCTACACAATTTTGTTTTCTAAGTCTGATGCAGAAGCAAAAAGTTTCAGTGTTTGAGGTGAAAGTCTTGTATTTATTTTTATACAATACCATATTTCCATGGCAACCACATTGATATTACTTTTGACTGCATCTCTAGGAAAGCTAAAATTGGGGTCAAATTTGAACAGACATTTTCAGCTTTCCAGTACCAGTAATCCTTACAGAGAGAGTTCTCAGCAGGGTACTTAAACAGATGACTAACTTGGAGTATATAAATATTCTCTCTAGAGCAAATCTGCAGCAACAGAGGATACGCTCCTCCTGCTTTAATGGAGCTACTCACATTCATTAAGCACATGCTAAAGTATCTTACAAAACTGGGGCCTGAATCGAGTCTACACTGGGATTGAGTAGTATGTGCTTCTCTGCCCATGTGGAAAGGCATGTATTAGACACTTCAGATCAGATCAAGGACTAACAAGTGGTGTGACAGCAGTGGTCTTGCTGATTTACATAATATTGCACGAGGCAGACAAAATTCTATCTTTCAGACACCAATTGAGTTCAGTTTCATATAAAAAAGTCACCAAAGTTTCAGAATGCAATTCTGTTGTCTGTAGTAGCTTTACTTATGGTAAGCTCAGTCAGGTATAAGAAGGAAGGGGCAGATTTGGATATTCATACCAGATGACAAATGGCTTTATGTAAGGTGCATCAGTGATCTAGTAGACATATCGGTGCCTCAGGATTAAAGTCAAAACACATACAGGTACTTATCTGAGATACTGAGTGGACAGCCGTGTCGGGGCCTCTCAATTCAGTAGGTGCCTTGGATGAGTAAAGCATTTCTCAGTTAAAGTGATTAGAACTGTTCTGTTAAAAAACATGGCATTATTATTCATTTTGGAAGATAAGCTAATTTACAGCTTCTTTCTCTTTCTCAGGTGATCTGGTTTCTGCCAGATTGCAGATGTCAGTAGCATCACAAATGGACCTGCCTGAAGAAATTCAGCATCCATATACAAAATTTTCTGAATGGAAATTCAAGCTGTTTAAAGTGAGATCATTTGAAAAAACACCTTCTGATGACACCCAGCACATAAACAAAGACCAGGCAGAAGAGGTCGCTTCTTCAAACAAAGAAATCACACTGAGTCAAGATGAAGCAGTGCCAAGAGGAGAAAAAATGGACTTAATGGACAATAGGAAGGCACTTGAGAAAGATGTCAATGACATGAAAACACAAGACAATAAAGCTCATCAGAACAACCTGAAGCAACTTTGCCGCATCTGTGGAGTTTCATTTAAAACTGATTGTTACAAGAGAACTCATCCAGTGCATGGGCCAGTGGATGATGAAACTTTGTGGCTTCTGAGAAAGAAAGAGAAAAAAGCAACCTCTTGGCCAGATCTTATCGCTAAGGTTTTTAAGATTGATGTGCGAGGGGATGTTGATACTATCCATCCCACTCAATTTTGTCACAACTGCTGGAGTATTATCCATAGAAAATTCAGTAATACTCCGTGTGAAGTATATTTTCCTCGGAATAGCACCATGGAGTGGCAACCCCACTCCCCAAACTGTGATGTGTGCCACAATACAAGTCGGGGAGTCAAGAGAAAAAGCCAGCCACCTGGTGTACAACATGGCAAACGTATGAAGACCATTGCAGATCATGCTCGAATAAACAGAGGTGTAAAGAACCAAGCACAGATAAACAACAAAAATTTAATGAAAGAGATTGTCAATTGCAAGAACATACATCTCAGCACTAAGCTGCTTGCAGTTGATTACCCAGTAGATTTCATTAAATCCATCTCTTGCCAGATCTGTGAGCATATTTTGGCAGATCCAGTGGAAACAACATGTAGACACTTGTTTTGCAGAACTTGCATCCTTAAATGTATCAAGGTTATGGGCAGCTATTGCCCCTCCTGCTGGTATCCTTGCTTCCCTACTGACCTGGTAACCCCAGTGAAATCCTTCCTGAACATCCTTGATAGCCTGGGTATAAGATGCCCTGTAAAGGAATGTGATGAAGAGATCTTGCATGGAAAATATGGCCAACACCTCTCCAGCCACAAGGAGATGAAAGACAGAGAGCTCTACAGCCATATAAATAAAGGTGGCCGACCAAGGCAGCATCTCCTGTCTTTGACCAGGAGAGCTCAGAAACATCGTCTGAGAGAACTGAAACGTCAAGTCAAGGCTTTTGCTGAGAAAGAAGAGGGTGGCGATATAAAGGCTGTATGCATGACTTTGTTCCTGCTAGCTTTAAGAGCAAAAAATGAACACAGACAAGCAGATGAATTGGAGGCTATAATGCAAGGGAGAGGATCTGGACTTCACCCTGCTGTCTGTCTGGCAATCCGAGTCAACACATTTCTCAGCTGTAGCCAATATCATAAAATGTATAGAACAGTAAAAGCTGTCACTGGGAGGCAGATCTTCCAGCCTTTGCACGCTCTTCGTGCTGCTGAGAAAGCCCTCCTACCAGGTTATCATCCATTTGAATGGAAACCTCCCTTGAAAAATGTATCCACTAACACAGAAGTAGGAATTATAGATGGACTATCAGGATTGCCACTCTCAATTGATGAATACCCAGTAGACACAATTGCAAAGAGATTTCGATATGACGCAGCCTTGGTTTGTGCCTTAAAGGACATGGAGGAGGACATCTTGGAAGGCATGAAAGCAAAAAACCTGGATGACTATTTGAATGGTCCCTTCACTGTGGTAGTAAAAGAGTCCTGTGATGGAATGGGAGACGTCAGCGAGAAGCATGGAAGCGGGCCTGCTGTCCCAGAGAAGGCTGTTCGCTTTTCTTTCACAGTCATGAACATTGCTATAGCATGTGGGAATGAAAGCAAGAGGATCTTTGAAGAAATAAAGCCCAATTCAGAGTTGTGCTGCAAGCCCTTGTGCCTTATGCTGGCTGATGAATCAGATCATGAAACCCTGACAGCAATCCTGAGCCCCCTCATAGCAGAAAGAGAGGCAATGAAAAACAGTGAACTGCTACTTGAAATGGGAGGCATCCTGAGAACATTCAAATTCATCTTTAGGGGTACAGGATATGATGAGAAACTCGTGCGAGAAGTGGAAGGGCTGGAGGCCTCAGGTTCCACTTACATTTGTACCTTGTGTGATGCAACCCGCCTGGAGGCATCCCAGAATTTGGTCTTCCACTCCATTACCAGGAGCCATGCTGAAAATCTGGAGCGATATGAAATATGGAGGTCCAACCCATATCATGAATCTGTTGATGAGCTCCGTGACAGAGTGAAGGGTGTTTCAGCCAAACCTTTTATTGAGACCGTTCCCTCCATAGATGCATTGCACTGTGACATTGGCAATGCAACAGAATTCTACAGGATTTTCCAGATGGAGATTGGTGAAGTTTACAAGAATCCTGATGTCTCTAAAGAGGAGAGGAAGAGGTGGCAGTTAACTCTTGACAAACACCTCAGGAAGAAGATGAACTTGAAGCCTATGATGAGGATGAGTGGAAATTTTGCTAGAAAGCTCATGTCCAAAGAGACAGTAGAGGCAGTATGTGAATTAATAAAGTGTGAGGAAAGGCATGAGGCCCTAAAAGAACTAATGGACCTTTATCTGAAGATGAAGCCAGTGTGGCGATCTTCATGCCCTGCCAAGGAGTGTCCAGAATTGCTGTGCCAGTATAGCTACAATTCACAGCGTTTTGCTGAGCTCTTGTCTACAAAGTTCAAGTATAGATATGAAGGCAAGATTACAAATTATTTTCACAAAACCCTTGCTCATGTTCCTGAAATCATTGAAAGAGACGGGTCCATTGGGGCCTGGGCAAGTGAAGGAAATGAGTCTGGAAACAAACTGTTTAGGAGGTTCCGAAAAATGAATGCCAGACAGTCCAAATGCTATGAGATGGAGGATGTCTTGAAGCATCACTGGCTATATACCTCTAAGTACCTCCAGAAGTTCATGAATGCTCATAAAACATTAAAAAGCCAAGGCTTCACCATTGATCCAGATGATAATGTAGGTGACTCCTTGCCATTGGAGGCCTTGGAAAGCAATGATTCAGCAGAACTCTAAATGTAAAGCGCATTTGGTGTTGGGTTTGTGATGATGTCTTCCTGCAAGGATGCAGCTTCTTTTTTGGGCCTGTAGAGGTACAGGGAAGTCTGAAACGATCAGTTTTACACTCCCTGACAAAGGTGCTGAGTGGAGTTTAGTAAACACCATGTCTGTTAGGAGTTTCCAAGAGGCAATGCAGTGGTGGATTTACCAGTTGTTATGTGAGATGAGAGCAGAAACAAATTGCAAAGAAGGGTCTTCAGTTTATTTTGGTCTTAGAGTGTTGTTTGTAAGTGAGAAAGCCAAAGTAAAAAAGGTTTTATACAAAGTAGTATTTTGGAATAAATATGATTCTGGAGAGTTATGACAGTTGCTGAAAAAGGGAGCATGGCTCTTTTTTCTGTTTGCATTTTTAAAACTATTTTGCTATTTACTTATTAAGAGGGTTTGATTATTTTATTGATGGTCCTTTGGCTTTTATAAGTAAAGATTCATCAGTGAGACACTTGGATAATTGTTTCGGGATAAAGTTCAGTTATTTTTGTATAAAATACTGACTAAAGATGCAAACTTTGATCTCACAATCTTTCAGAAATATTATTATTTAACATTTATATTGTAATACTGCTTAGGAGCAGATGGTGGTTATCACCATGCTAATTTACTGCATGAAGATATAGGAAAGGTAGCTGGAATTTTTTAAAGATATTTTTATTGTAGTCTGTTTACTCTAAAGTGCAAACTTGTACTTGTGCTCCTAAATCAGGATTTACAGTGCCTTGTGGTTATCTCACTATACAAAGTACATTCAAGGTCTGCTGCATAGCTTGTTGCTTCGTAAGCATTTTAGATTTCTGTGGCAACTTAGGTATATAGTATGATTTGCATTAGTAGAGTTTTATTGGGTGAATTCCTGCCCTCACTGAAGTCACCAGTAAATTGTCATTAATACTAGCAGGCCCACAGTTTCACTAAGCGACTTTAGTCACAGCAGACCACTTTCTCAGGAGATGGCAATTACCTTGATCAGATACGTGCCAGTGTTCTGATCTTCTCTACTAGGATGTTTCACTGACCACTGCTGATGTGCTCCAACTGTATCTGATACAGAGCTTTTTCACACCTGGGATACACCACACTCACAGTCTCATTTTCCAAATCTGTAAAAGAGGAATATTTATTAACCTCGAAGATAGTTGGCGTACAAGATCAGTTAAAAAGCAATGAACTGTCTTGAAGTTACTGGATACTGTATTTTGCACCATTACAGCAATGTTTAGTTGGCATTCATCTGTACTATATTAGATGAACCACTTTGTTGGTGGTATTTGCCTTTCTGAAGTGGTATTTAGTATATTCATATACTAAAATTATATGAATTTCATTCAATGACATATTAATGAAATATACTAAAAAGTACCTCAGATGCCCCAAAACATCTAGCCTTTCAGATTTACACCTGTAGCTAGGGCATTACTGTGTTTGGAGTAATATTTCTGAAACAAGATTAAATGCAGAAACAATCAAACCATGGATCTAAAAGAATCCGTTTTTTGTTTTTATTTTGATGTGGCAGAAGTTGGTTTGTCAGTGTAAGTGCACAACGCACAAAGAATTAATGGTCTGAGGTTTGTTTAGTAGTATCTTGTTCATGTTAATTACTGTATCTTTGAGGGGCTGGTATTTACCATTTATGGACAATGAAAAAATAGAGTTAAGTGTTAGTAATTAGCACAAATATTAGTGTTATTGCGATTATGTCTTTCTTTTGGTCTTATTAATTAAAATACTATTTTTTAATTATTCTGTAATTTAGGACTTTGTTTTAATATGGCTTCTTTAAACAGTTTAACATTATGTCAAAATTTGCAATTGGAAATAATGCCATTTACTTAAAACACATAGTTTTCTAAGCAGTCATAAGGACTACAGCATCTTTTGTATTGTGTACCATGTATATCTACACTTACTGAGTGTTCATTTCTAGATTAATTTATTTTTTTCAATTCTTTGAGTAAAACAAGTATTTCCCATAGAGCATAAATACCAGTTTTATGTAAGTATCATTCTTTACCAACAAATGCTGACAAGAAGTTTTCTGGGGAGTATAAATATCACGTATAAAGAGCATCCTTTAGCAGTAAATGCAGATATAGTTTGCATTTTGGTTGGCATATATTTCATTATGCAAATAGTTGCACACTTTTCTTTTTTCTCTGTATGTGGATTTGGGACAACTGTATTACCTTATGTTTTATCCTTGACTCTGCTTGAATAACCTAGGGCCCAGTTTAAAAATCTTGACTTACCTCATGGTGATTTTCACTCCATTTAAGTGGTATATACAGTTTTTGCTGCCTTTTGCACAGGAGTGAATTTCATCCCCAAGTAATCCGGACCCATGCACTGTAATACATACGTGCCACTAGAGTGACAGACCAGACTTTGTTCATTTTGCACATGTAATTTTAGTGACTCCACTGACATTTGCAAATTCCAAATTCACTTTAACAAGTTGCTGATTTAACAGCAAGTGATTCATCTCACTGCCTTCAAAAGGGTTGAGTAAGTTTTATCCATATATGCATGATTTCTCAAGACAAGGTTTATATCCTGGGATAACTCGTCAGAATGAACAGAACCTGGACAGGGACAGAGGAATGCAGTGGCATGTGAAAGTATTCTTTTGTGAAATATTATGAAGCCATCAAGACACATTTCACATTCTACTAGCACCGGGCAGGATAGCTGACACAGAGGACTACTACTACTTTTTTTTTTTTTTCTTTTCTTTAGACTTGAATCTAGTTTAATCTTTTTCCCCATTGTTGACATCTTCTGTAAATCAAGAGGTTCTCTTTGAGAGGTTTGAACTCATTAGAACAAATAGCACTGAAAGGGTCGGTACCTGCAAGCGAAGCTTTTGTAAACAGGGATAGCAACGCTGCTTGCACATAGCCGTGCCTCAGAAGGCAAACAAATTCTGAATGCAGACAGATGCATCATTTCGTTACGCAGTCTATTGTTAAGCTTTTTGATTTTAAGAGGCTTTAGAAAAATGGAGACACTTTTATTCATGGTACTCTTTCAAACCTTCACATTTTCTTTTTTATGTTAATACTTGGTACAAATCCTTCAGTAATTTATGGTAAATAATTTTCTTGTTCTGGAATTGTATTAGCTGTAGTTTTTGTACAATCACATTATGTATCTTGTTTCGTTTGGTTTTATTCAAGGGCTTTGTATCGTGACCTGCCATGTTTTGAAATGATGTGGAATATGTTAGAAGCCATGATTCTGGTCTCACATATTTTTTTCCTCACAGTAATAATTCTACTGACTTTAAGTAAATCAGCTTTGATTTTTGGTCAGGTAGTTCAGAAACAAATTCTAGATATTTACAGTATCCTAATTTCTGAGTACACTGAGTTCTGTGCTTTGTCTTACTGCACGGCTTCATAATTTTACTTTTTCTTACTGTATTACAGCTTCTTAATTCATGAAACCTGTTTAAAATAAAGGTCTTATAAATATTTAAGTTTCTGGCTTTGTATTTCTTACCAGTTTTTCAACTATGTACATAATTTCATGGTAACAGTCTTACTTTTCATCCAAATTGTGGATGCTTTCACATTTAGGCTGTTCTAATCCCCAAAGACAGCTGTGATTCCAGCCCTGCTCTGGAAGTCACTAAATTAACACAAATGAAGATTACTCTGTGAGTCTCAGCAGTCCTTTCAGCACCTTTCCTCACAGGCAATGTGTTTTTTCAGAAAACTAAACTAATTTAAAAACAGTTTTATTTAGTCTGTAAATGGCTTTTGCTTTATTTACAAATACCATCCCAGTGTTTGTTTAAAATCAGCCTTGCACTTTTATGTCCATGCTAATATGCTAAGCCTCTTTACTGGCTTCTGTGCATCCTTTGCATCAAATTTTGGCTCCTCGTCATAGACTGAGCTGCAAAGATTAGTTCCAATCTACCTTTCAGTTCATGATTTGTAGCTCCCCTTTATTCCACTTCAGAAAATCTTTCTTTCTTCCCTGCAATGATATCTCAGGGTCAAAAGACTTATGTAAACCAACTGGTTTGGATGGAATTAATGATGAGCAAATTAAGCTACCTGATTTCCTTGTGCAATCAGGTAATTAGACATCTAATTTCTGGCCCTCGTATCACCAACTTAGTTCTTTCAGGTGACCTTGAATAAAAAATGTTGGATGGAAAAAACAGAACTCATATAAAACCAAAAAAAAGAACAACCAACCAAGCCTCAGGGTGTTTCGTGGTAAATTAGGATGATTTAACTTCTTTATTTGTAAATAACTAACTGAATTTTACTTTCCATGTATTCCTATTAGAATCAGGATCAGATGAAGAACAATGAAGCCTGTCACCACTCTTCTTCGGAGTACTGTTTCAGGTGAGTGAATATGGCATAATTTTCAAACAGCTGACCAGCTGCAACTCCTGAGTGTGGGAGCTTTTCTGCCTTCTGCATCAAGCTTAATATTGCCCCTAACACAAAAAGACACATTAGAAAGGATTTAATAAGCACCTTTTCTAGCAGCATTGGGAGAGAGGTCAAGAGGTGTATTTTCAGTGCCCAGCTTTTCCTCCAAAGATGGGCATTCTGAGCCACTGGACAAGGGAATGCACAATAACTACCACCTGAAGGAGGTCCCGCACACCTGTGGTAGTGGCCAGTGTCCTGTTCTTCCTGTATATGTGTACATATTGAGAAATCAGAAGGTTTATAAGGTTATTGTCTTTCTTTTTTTAAAGAAAAAATGGGCTTCAGTGTCACAACTTTCAAAGGTCAAGTAGAGACACCAAATTGGAGTTTGATTTTCGGAGGCTGTTGCTCAAGCCCTTCCCAAAAGTTAGTCTTGTTTGAAATGGGACAGGATACGAAATCAAATATGGAGGGAGCTATAGCCACCAATCATGAAAAAAAGAAGTAAGCTAGTCCTTCTGTCTTTAATACATTGAGTCTAGCAGTAAATAACTTTTCAGATGCCTTTTCAATCTGAATTCAATCTTTTGGCTCCCAGTCGCATTATTTCCACTCCTTTCAATGGTCTGTTGGTGCAATGAGTCACTCTGAACTATGACACATGCTTTAGTGCTACCACTAAAGTTTCTGCTGTGCCTCTCCTGCAGATTAATCAGGTACTTCAGGGTCCAAGCACCTTACAATAGCAGTAAAATCCATATATTATTCTCGTAAAAGCTGATAATAACAACATAGTGTTACCGAAATGTGGTGGGGAACCATGATGCTGCTTGTTGTGGTTACAAAACACATAGGTCAGTTGGATGCAGATACAACAGGAGATTTACTTCTGCACTCAAATCTACTTCATTTTATCTTCTAATTCTAACCTGCCTGAGGAAGAAACATCTTGTATTGATTAGCTGGCTTTGAAGACAATCAATGCTCTAACAAGTACATGACTCAAAAGTGTCATCAGAATTATCAGGGAATTAAGTACTTTCTGCAGTCTTGAAAGCTATGTCAAGTGTCTTCTTTACAGGCTGACGTTCATATATCTCTATGTTTGAGTATTTTGGAGTATTATATTTTACTTTGACTTTTCCTCCAGTGACTACAGTCTCTGAGCTGTGATTTAATGCTGGTTGTACTGCCCTTCACTGTGAGGCTGGGACATGGTCTGAGCAAGCAATTTCTCCTTCCTACTCAAATAAAACATACATTTAAAAAAAGCAATCATACAATACACAAACATTATGGGCCTGATGAGGAATATCATAAAGTCTGACCATGAATTGCTTTTTTCATAGCCACAGCCTTAAAGTAAAGAACAACAATTCAGGCAAGAATTGGAAGGGGCTGCAATGTGTGCTTGTGCTTGCCATGTGCTGAGCGTACCTGCTCTTGGCTCCTAGGGGCTAAGGGAGTCAGCGCAGCTGCAGGAGTCAGTTCTGGAAATTCAAGAGATGCTCCCAACATACTGCAACTACACCACCAGTGCCTGAGCCACCAGGCTTTATCTCGGGCTGAACATCACGTCTGCCAGGCCAGTGTCGAGCCTTCCCTTTGGAAAATGTTTCCATCCTTTTATTTGTCTGCTCTAGCAGACAAATTTGTCACATAATGTGAGGTCTGAGGAATTTGAGATAATGACAGTAATTGGGAGACGTTAACAGGCAAAAACTTGGGCTGGTCATTGCAAGGGAGTTCAATAATTGTGGGGAGTCATTTGTTGTAAAACGGTGAAGGGATGAAGGGTGGAGTTCTGTGGGGTATACTGTCCCCCTCTGTGGGTGTTCTGATGATATGGCTTTAATTTTGGTGTGGATTTTTTTTGGTTGATGCCAATGAAGTCTATGAAGAGTGCGTGATGAATGTATATTTTTACTGACAATTCATCTGAGTAAGATCTATGACTGACCTACCAAAGGGGATGTTGACTATTGAATTTCACCAGTTTGAAGGACTTTACATGGGCATGACATTAATTTATTCCTTGGAAAAACATACTCTGAGCTTAGGCATAGTAGCATGACAAAGGAAACGGGAAGCTGGCATTGAAATTTATACCCATATCAAACTGGTGAGAGGGGAGTCAGGGTGATACACTTTCCATTTACAAGCTCTACCCAAACTATAACCTCCCTCAGCACATAAAAAGGTTGGAAATTAAAACTTTGTATGGTTGCCCTTTACCCTCCTCTTCTGCTGAGTTGAGTTGTGAAGGTTTTAAGGGGAGTACTGTGCATACGTGTCTGTGTTGACAGGAATACTGCTATACACGTGCTATACACTCCTTTGTAAAGGAGTGGCTGCTCAGGGTCTGCACATAGCAATCAAATGGCTGACAGCCACTCCTGTTTTTCTTTTTTATTCAGGGGTCCAGCATGAGAGCTGGACTGTGAGTACTGAGCTATTATTGCTGGCTCACAAATGTTGAGCTGATGGTATTGATTTTTTGAAAAGATGTTTGGAGCAGTAATAAAAAAAAAATACAGTCAAGAATGATGAGGCTTTACAAATAGCCAACAAAAGAATCCACAAAAAAGTTAGTAAACCCTTGGGCTATTCAACCTTGACAATGTCCTTTTCAATCTGAATCCAATCTTCTCACGCTTTGAGCACCCAGCTGCATTTGTTTCCACCCTCAAAATGCTCCACTGGCTCAATGAGTCACTCTGAGCTACAGCTTGCACTTTTAAGCTTTCACACTCTACACAGTCACCCTGGGAGAGCAGCGAAAGAAATGCGTAGTAGAAGACCTGGAGTAAATGATAAAAGTCCTGTGCATCAGAAGGAACTTCTTCTGAAGTCAATGTGAGCTCACAGTATGGGGTGGCTGTGAAGCTAGACCGCTTATCAGACTTCAGATGGACCTCCCAAGCACACATGCTGTCCTTTCGTACACTCTGGGATTTACAGTGTTTGATTTACCCCAGGAGTAAGTGAAAAAAATGCAGTCATTTTTATTATAAACTTTATTATCTTACTAGATTTTTAAAAATTCAAACACAAAGCAGTTGTTGAGCACAGTGGTTTAAAAAAGCAATTTGATTTTTACTATGAGATGATATTCCACAACTGTAGACAAAACTGACATATAATCATTCAGTACCTCTCAAAACCAAAAGTTAATTATCCAGAATTAAATGCTCCATATGTAAGCTTTCCATAATGGAAGTCCCTGAAGAAAACTGACCTTCAGTGTCTGAATATTTCATTATTTCTGACACAAGGGACTTAAGCCACCACTTTAGTTTAAAACCAGAGTAATTAGTCTAATTTTATTTCATTACACCAACATAAAATTGGAATAATGCAGTTATAAATTAGGCCAAATACTTCTAGAACTACTCACTAAGACAAAAAATTAAAATGGGTAATGTAGCATTCTTTATGGACAGATGCCAACACCACTGAGTACATGGGATAATGTCTTATACTACCAGCAGTTGCATTAAACTCAATGGGGATAATCAGGGAGTAAGTTATAGCATAAAATACAGCACAAAGTTACCAGTATCTAGCTGTGTGTTTGACAATGCCCTCAGTGATGGGGTTCCTATCCAGATATTACAAAAATACACATAAGAGACAAAAAAAATTTCATGAGCTTCTAAATGTAACTGCAATATTGAGGTAATTGAAATCAATTAAATAAAAAGATCTCCTTGAGCTTCAATAAACCATTCTGCTTCAACCATTACTACCTGTCTTTGACTGTGATATTACTTCCTCCCAGGTGAATACAAATCAGCCATGTAAATCTATTCAAACAATCTCCGAAGAAAGGACTTTTTCGTGGCCATTGTTAACTTCATGGTTGTCTTTTTGCGCAATGGTTTCATGGGTTGCTTTTTCAGGTGCACCACCTTTTTGGGAGTTTGTAGCCCTTTATTAAGGTCAACATGCTCGTTGCAGAAGTACTTGACATTTGCTTCTGAGAGACGTAGGAGCATGCTCTCTGAGAGATCCATACATTGTGCGTGGACCCAGTGGCCAGCCCCGCTGGAACACAGGATCATTGCAGGCTTGCTGAGTTCTGTTGAGTAGAAAGGGACCCATGTGTTAATGTCAACATTGCAACTGGCAGAGCAGGTGATCCAGTAGCCTGTTTCTGATTCATCTTCTTCATCATCTTCATTGTAAGTGTCAGCATCATCAACGTCAAAGCTATGGGCTTCAGCACTAAAACAAAACTCTTCTGAATCTTCAAATGGAGTGGAGTCTCCAGCGTCTTCAGTCGATGTCTGACTGCAGATTTGTGCTGTCAGTTCTTCCTCCTTGTCCTCTTCTGTTCCTTTGCATCTTAAAATGTAGAAGTAGTTTGCATCTGAGATTAGCTGTTTGTTGTCCCCTGGAATGCCCAGCAATACAGACCCTTTGCCCATATCACAGCCAAACCACATCCTGCAGTGTTTAATATCTGGTGTCCAGTCCGGGCTTGCCCTTTCAACAATCTCTATCCTATTATCTTCCAGAACTATGGTGTTACATGCCAGCCGTTTCTGGTTGTCAGACTGGTAGCCCCCGACAAGGACAAATTCAGTATCACTGGTTTGAGTCACTATAGCACTTGACACAGATAAACCCCCTGGCAAGATGGTGCAGGTCACGGCTGGGCTGCCCAGTGGGAGATCAACTTTTAGCTTGTACAAGCTGGGGGACCTGGTGTTATTTTGAAGTGAATGGCCTCCCAAAATGTAGATTGTATCATTTCTGGCAACTGAAACGTGGAAAGAAAGTCCATCTTGAAGCTCTGGAAGTATGTATGATGTACAGCATCCAAACTCAAAATCAACAAGAAACACAGATGGCAAACAGTCAACTACGCTGTTCCATTTTTCAGTGGTTCTTTGTGCAAGAGGAGTATATGATCTCCCTCCAAATATAACGCTCATGCTTTTTCCCCGGCTATGAACTACGTTAATTGTATGCCCATATCTGGCTTCAGGGACATCTCCACCCAGGTCTTTCTCAACACATTGGAACGTGGTTTTCTTGCTATTTTTGCTTACCAGACTCATAATGTAAATCTTATCAGAAAGGTCATTGTTAGGTGTTTTCCCACCATGGATGATATACTGGTACTCATCAGACTCCGCATTGCCTCTGAGCGTGCAAAGAGCAGGGTAGCGGAGAGGGGGGAGGTAACAGGAGTCTTTAGAGAAGGCGGCAGGTTTCATTTTGAGTTCATTCTGTTTTATATCGAGGAGGAAAACACCAGTGGGACAGGATCTCTTTGGCCATCCTTTCTGGCCAAAAAAGAAAACATGCCCATCAAAATTCAGGAGAGAGAAGCCCGGCTGAAGCAAGGCTGAATTACTGGTGGGTGATACCACCTGCAGTGACATTTCGTCTGCTGACCCGGCCATACTGTGGTCAGTATCTGAGAAAAAAAACACGAAAGAAACAGATGAAACATACTTTACACCCTATGAGAGTTGTTTAACAGTACTTGAATAAATCGTATTAAAGTTGCATTTCCGTTCACACTTTGAGACCCACAAAGAGACCCTTTTCTGCAACTCAAGACACGAATCAAGCAAGGGCTGTGCACTACTGCTGCGGGTTTTTGTATGAACTATGGCCCGTTAGCATGTAAAACCCGAACACTGATTTGTGTTCGCCGCCCCCGGGGCCGCCCCCCGCAGCTCTGCGCTGGGCCGACCTCCCCGCGCCGGGCCCGGCCGCTCTCCCGGCAACGGCAGCCCCGTGGCCTGCTGGGGCCGGTAGTTCTCGCTTGGCGCCTCGGCCCAGCCTGGCTCGGCGCCGCGCGGCGCGGCGCGGAGCTGCCTGGCCGCCGCTCGGCTCGTCCCCGGGCGTGAGGAAGCGGGACTGGAGGGACCAGCGGGCCAGGCGGCGGGTGAGTGGGGCCACGGGGCCGGGGCCGCCAGCGGGCGGGTCTCCTGGCGATGGGATTCGGCTCCGAGGCGCCCGGGGGCGGAGGGACCAGCGCCGGGGATGGCAGAAGGCGGGCTGCTTCCTGCCCGTTTCCGGCCGCGAAGCTGCCGGGGCGGCCGGGCTGGTGCTCTGGATCGGCCCGGGTGCTGCAGGCCGCCTCAGCAGGCAGCACGGGCTCTGCAGAGGCGGGGCGGCGGTTCCACGGCCCCGGCCCCTGCGAGCCCGCCGGGGAGGCGGGCACCTGCCTGCGCCTCGCTGCCTCCCTGCGGCCGCCTGCCTGAGGGGCTCGCCTGCTCCCCGCCAGCGGCGCCCCGCTGAGGGGAAAGGTGGGGAGCGTCCCCCCCCCCGTCCAGGCCGCTGTGCCCGGCCTCTGGCCGGGAACGCGCCGCCGTGCTCAGTATTCTGTCAGCTGAAAAAAGAGCGTACGAAGCCGAATGCAAACTTCAGCTGAACATTTTGCAAGTTTACAAGGAAAACATCAAGATTTATTGAAGACATTTAGGAGCAGTTGATGGCAGCTGTATTTCTAACCATGTAGGTATCGGTGAAGCAGCAGAGGTAGAAGCTGTTAGTGCCGGGGCGAATCTCGCACACGTGTGCTGAACAGCGTGCTCAGGGTAACTGGGTGGCTGGGAAGTCTTGCTGCCAGCTGTTTTCATAGTGTGATCAAATTCTTTAGCGTCTGCTGTTTGCTTATGCTTTCGTGGTAGGTTTCAAGGGGTATCTTTTACTTTTTTTACCTGTTTGTTCAGAAATCTAAAAGAGTTTATGGAGTGAGCCTGGATAGTAACACTGAGAGAGCCTTGGAGACCACAGACACCAGAGAGGGTTGGCACTGTCCTTTGGTGGCAGCGGAGTTGTGCCTTTTAGTAAATGTCCAAGTTCTCTGTCCCAGCCTTTGCTAAATCCCCAGAATTTAAAGGTGTCAGCTAGCTTTCAAATACAAGATTTGAAAAAGCAATAAAATGTCTGCATTTTAAAATATGATTCCTTGTTTTGAAGTCTTCAGGATTCATGTTTTCCTTGCTCCTGCTTTTCATTTTGCTGTAACAACAAAATCAAGACACATAGGCTTTCTTTTTTAAGGAAGGATGGTATCTTCTAGTTATGTGATATCAAAACCTGGGGACACGGGAACAACATAGTGTACAGTGAAAGTCACTGTAAAATCATGGTAACTGATGATACTGACTACATCAAATTGCCATCAGCGAATGTTCTTGTGCACAGAAGGAGCTGTTGTACTACATTCTTGTACTGCCTGCCTGCTCCACTGTCTGGTACGCAAACTGCTGTGCTAAAATATGAATCTGTCATTAAAAGCTGTGAAAGGTAGGTGAGCCTGGCCAGATGTGGTTAGGCCAGAGCACATGGACAGGGTAGGCATAGCCACTACTGAGTCTGTTTTAAAAATAATCCGTGGAATGGCTGTCTCATCTTTTTGCGTGTTGCGGAATCATCCAAAGATCACAGTCAAGTTCTGTTCACTGTGTAGCCAGTCTTAACGCCTCTGCCCTGAAGGTGGTAGTTTATTTTACATTTAGATTCCTTTTCAGAATGTAAAAGTAGGTGAAGTTGCACTGTAGGTGAAGTTCAGTTACAAGTTATTTAAATTAGTGAACCCTGCTCTAAGCATGTCAGTATACACAGCAGGTTTTGTTCTGATTATTTGCATGAAGAAAGATTTGCCAAGTTATTTACCTTCAGGTGATGTGCTAAGTAATCTCTGCTGCTTCCTTCTTATAGCCATTCAAAAATGCTGTTGTGGGAGGAGCTTGCACTAAGTTGGGTTTACTGGGTTAGATTTCCTTTGTCTCTTCTTTCATATTGTGTGATTATTTTGCTTCTTTGTTTTTACAGCATCTTTAGAAAAGCAATATGCCTTCCATGCTGAAGATGCCATGAGCACATCTGAAAGTTAGTGTTCTGTATTTTGTAACACTAGTGTTCTACATTTGACTGCTGGTTTATGTTTGAGGTCTAACGAGTATTAAAAATGGCAAATAATTTAATTGAAATGTTGGCATTAATCTTACATTCTTACATATACTTCAGGAATCTCCAAATATGACAATTATTAGTGTTCACAATGTCACAAACTATTTCCCAAATATCAAGCAGTACTCAGTTCTGACGAGTATGCTATGTGAAGAGACTGTTGCAGATATAGAGTGGAGAAAAAAACAACTGAAAATGATTAAAAGTGAGACTGATAGACACAGAGAACTTACTGATTAAATAAACACACTTCCTCCTTGTCATCCCTTAATATTTTTTTAACTTTACCTAAGCAAGCAATTCAGTAAGTAACGGAGAGAGTATTTATCCTAGATTCTCTGACAAAAGTAGCTCCTTAGGCACTTGCTGGAATTGCTTTGGCTTTCCAGGTTGTTTCCTGCTAATTATGGTGTATTAATGTAGTGTGGTTGATCTTTGGCTATGCTGACCTCCACGTCTGACCTTCCAACACCACTGATTCCTTTGGGCCAATGCTCATCTGACCCTGAGCACCTTCAGGGAGCCCAAAAGGTAGAAATCTAACCTCAAAACCAAAAAGTTTAAAGTTTTTTTGCAGCTTTATGCTCAAAACCATGTCACTGTGGAGTTGGATTAGCATTAGTGCCAGTGTGAAGGGAAATAAACAAATGCCATTGTTGTGGTGCAGCACAAGCTAGAGGGGAAAAGACACTAGGTGAAGTAAAGATGGATAAAGAGAAGGGTGGAGTTACATAAACAGTTATCAGTTATGGTGACTTGAGTCATGCTTCGTCATATTTGGTATTTTTATAGATCAAGCTCCAAGGATTATACAAATAAGTGAGAATCTCAGCATTGCTTTTATAACCCCTGTATTTAAGAAGTGAACTGTAGAGATCTGACCTAGAAGCTAAGCTAACAGTAAGAAGAAAACTAATATTCTCCTCTATTTTATTTTAAAATCAAACTTACGATTTTGAGCTGAGTTTTTTCAGTTAGTTGTTTCTAAGAAGAGATTACAAGGAATTCACATTTAGATAGATTCATTGGGAGATTTATTTACAGAAGGATCAAATGAAGAGGGGAGGTGCTTTTTAAAAGCACTAGTTAATGTAATTTGAAATGTGCTTAGTACGGAAATAGGTGGACATAGTTACAATTTTGTATGTGGGGTATTATATCAGAAACTGTATTAAGCATTCACTGAGAAGTTATCGGATGAATATGTTTTAGAAACAAGGGGTAGGATTCAGGTGCCTAAACATCAAGTTACATTTCAGATGCCTTCGGATATTCTTCTTGTCTTCTAGCTTGTGCTGTGGAAGACGGCAAGTCTCCCATAGGTCCTGTGTCCTAGGTAATCTAGGGTTCATAAAAGCTTACTAGATTACTATGTTTAGGCACTGAGTCACACCCAGTGTTTACTACTTATTGTTCTCTTTGACCCTCTGTTGTAATTGTTTGTTCACCTATGTGCTGTGCCTGTTACCTGAATAGGCAAAAAACCATTTTAAACAGAACAGTGAATAATGAGTACTGTTGTTTAGTGTGATGTTTCATATTAATATTTGTCAACATTAAAAAATACTATATTCATAATAATCTCACAGTAATTTGAACGCTACCAAATAGTGAGTGATTTGATCTTATGAACTATAGAAAACCCAAAGCACCTTTCATTTACACAAAGGTAAGGTATTTGAACACTACTGATTGGACACTGAGAGAATAGATTGCAGGATAGGATGGAGTCTTGGTAAATGCTCATTGCTGACCATTAAATTCTGTCATTAGTTTGCAGTTATTTTTAATTTGGCATGAACAGAGATATCTATGGTAGAATTAAATTTATTTTTCAGTATTGTATATTGTTTTTTAATGTCTGACTGGTCTGCAGGCTCTTCCTTTGCAAAATGAAAAAGCATACCCCTGAAAAGCAAATGCTGTTCCCAAATTCTTCACAATCAAAATCATATCCAGACACCCACAGACCTTTGAAGTCCTCCATAAACAGGCTTAAGGAAGGAAATCTTTGTATAGCATTTCTGAAAAACATTCGCTAAGTGTATCAACCAAGTTTGCTTTGGGCAAAACAGTAAGTTAGACGTACCTGGCTGATAGAGGGTTTTTTGCGTCCTCCGAAATCTTTCTATGTAATTGGGAGTCAAATGTGAGCACTTTGAGGAATCTTCTCTGACAGCACAGGGGGCTTGTGGCATGGAGAAACAGCTTGATGGAGGGGAATGTATCTGCTTAATTTGCAGATGTGCTCCTGAGAACTCTGTCTACTGTGGCTAACTGGCTGTGACCGTTTTTTTTTTTTTTTTTCCTCTCTAGTCTTCAGATGGCACAACAAGAAACCCACCAGCCTCCAGAAGCTTTAACTCTTTGCAGTAGAACCAGACCAGAGTGACAGTAAATGTCTGTTAGTTAGATTGTAAATGTCTGCAGCATATGCTCCTTTATAGTTTAATTTTTTACACTGCTAAACCTGCCAAGCTCATGATCTTTGTTGGAATTTTTCAGTGCTATTGGAATCTAAAGTAATTTTTGAGTTGAAAGAAAAAATAAATTCAATAGCTAGTGGAAGAAAACAACTCCTGCTGATTGGCATACTACTGCTTTCCCTGGGAATGCTCCACTGCAAGTAGGTAGTGACATTGAAACAGAGGAAAGGAAATGACAAATACATGCAACCCAGTGAGCAAGGGCTGACAAAAAGTCCAATTCAAAGTCCACTGAAGTCATTAGGAATGTCTTTTTTCTACGTCAGTGGCCTTCTGATCAGACTTTAAAAGGCTAATAAAACTTTGCACCCTTTTGTGGCATTTTTCATCAGTTTCACAGCACTTTTTTCCAACAGAAAATAATTAGACTCTGGGCAGTCCTCTGGTAACGTATCATTTCAACAGCTAGCAGTGCTGGGGCACAGAGGATAAGCCACTTGCATAACATAGCACAGCAAATAAACAGAACCTGGACAACAGTTCACCCTTCATAGCTCCCTGCTTTTGTTTTCGTGGCCCTACTTCACCCACTCCTGAGTTACAACATCTGCTGCACAGTATTTTAGAAGTATCTCATGTCCCATTTGAAACTGCTGTGAGAATAAAAGTAGAAAAAGCTTGAAATGGAATTTGATTAGTACAGCAAAGCAAACACTCTGAATGTTTGTGAAAATTATCTTGAGATACTGAGTAACTGTAATGCAGGTAGGATGTGGTGATGTTTCTCAACTGAAATACAGCAGCACTAAGGCACTGTGCCCCGTAGCATCCATATGGGCCTGTTACTTCTGAAACAAAGATAAAAGTGGACTGTACTGCTGAAGAACTTAACTTCCCCCGAATTTAAGGGCATTCAGATCACATTTATTTCTCTTTTCAGTAGCGCCTAGATGATATTTGACAGCTTCTTATCCAAGAGCTTGACATAGTCTGACCCTTGTTTGGGTCTGTGATCAAAGATCTACTGGCAAAAGAGATACAAATGTTTAAGTGAAAAACCCAGACCCCAATTGTGTCTCATTTAGTATTTTACATTTATTTTATTCTCCTTCTGCCAGTTGACATGCCTTATCTTTAGAAATTCTTTTTCCAATTACTGTGGCTGAGAAGACGGAGAAATTAAAGGTTGTTGGCAACAGCGTGTTGGTATTGGATGAGAACATGGTCTGTCCAAGCTGATCTTCTGTGAGTGACAAACTGCTTTGGAGGTGCTGCAGCAAGTAGCCTCAGAATAATGTATCTACAAGGCAGGAAAATCATGTTCAGAACTGTCCAGGTCATAGCAAGAACATCTAGGATTTGCATCCTGAATTTATTTGGCAGAGAAACCATGCGAAAATGAATAAATAGACTTTTCCTTCACAATTTCTATTTTAATAACATTGACATAGGTAGTATGTTTTCAGCACACTGCTCACTGTTATGGAAATACTTTGTTTCACTTGATTTTCTTCTTCTACAATTAATTACTTAAAATAATATGTGGTTTACATCTTCTTCATCCCAAATCATTCCAAATTGCATTGAGATATTTCCAGGCTTTTCAGCATATTTTCTGCCAGTAAAACACAGTCATCTCTGAGCTGGAACATAGCTGTGGGCTGCCTGTGGGCTCCAGCTCAGCAGGGAAAGGGAAGGCCACCTTACTTGTTTGTGTAGGGTTAGCCAGCTAGAATGCAAATATTCTGGATATTTAGCCAAGACCCACAGACTGAAACCTGTGAAAACATGGCACAGGGAGTCCAGTGTCTTACAGTCTTCAATTTTCTGTCTCATCTAAAAACATCAGTAAACAGTATTTAACATGTGAGGGACAGGGCTTTATCTGGAGGCCTCACCTAAAATAGCGGATTGAATCCAGCTGCGCTTTGACTGTCAAATCCAGGACGATCGCACTCCAGGGGACGGTGGCTACCATGTTTTGGAGGAGTGCTTGGTGCACAGGAAACGTTACCCTTGTCATAGGCCTCCGGGTGGTTTTTAGAGGGAGCAGTGCTCTTGAAGCCATTGGAAGTTCATTAAAAAAACCTTCTGATCATGTACCGGACTGACATAATAGCACTGAAATTAAACAGGATCCATGTGCTTGCTTGCAACTAAAGCCCTTAGATATACCCTTTAAAAGCTCATATGAGCTGGGCACAAGAGGCACATGTTTTTGACCATTGCAAAGGTCAGCTCTGAGGCTCGGTAATGCCTTATGCAAGCAGATGCAGCTCCCATCCACGCAAATTGCTGATGCATTAAGTGTGTGCCCTTAAGGCCTCCTGAAGGCAGTGGCGAATATCCAGTTGATTTAAACAGGATTAGCTGTTGCATATCACATTGAATTGAGAGAGGCTGCAAGGATCTTCATCTGAAAGGTTTTGTCCTTTGTAATTGAAACTTTTTCTTTCAGTTTGTTCCCATAGCGCAGTTGACCCGCACCTGCTTGTGGCCAGAGCTTGCCGCAGTCAGGTTTGCTCCAGGAGCTCTGCCTCCCCGCAGGTGGTGGGTCGTGGCGAGGAGGAGGGAGAGAAGTAGGGCAGGACAGTAGAGCAGGGAGGGCTTTCCTTTGCAACTGTAGCTTTGCAGATGTCTAGACAAGAAGGGAACAGTTGACTGCCTTCTGGAAAGTGGGTAACCTTCGTGTGCGGCCCCACTGAAAACGTTTTATGTCTTTCTCGGGGCAGGAGTTCCCAGAATCACTCCTTTCACTTGGCCCACCCTCAAAGTGCCATCTTGGGAGGTTTGTTAAGGTAGTGACCACGGTGCACAGCTGACAACAAACATTTGTTAAGGATGGGCTTGAGTTCCAGCTTTGCATGCGTCTCTGCGCCATGGGGGCTGATGATGTGCACTCCAGGCTCCAGCTCTAGCAGTAGTGCGGGTGTGAGTACCCTGGTACCATCTGCTTTTGCTACCGTGAAGGAAGCACAGCTTTCTAGGCCGTTTGTGAGTGGTGTTTCTGATGAGGCTGTGCTTTCATGGTTGCATAAACAGCTACGACAGGCTGCCAAAAGGGGCAATCCTGCATCCTTCCCTTGCTCCCACTGCATGTTCCCACTGTCCCCTTGTGCCAGCACTCACGATCGTATGGCTGTAAGGCAGATCAGAAAACTTATATTTAAAACAGGACATACGTCTTTGCTCAGTTCAGTTTCAGGTTTTATACTGGTAGTTTATTTTGTCTGGGCAAAATATGGGCTGGAATGAAAAGCCAAGGGGTGAAGAGGGAAAGAGGGTGGTGGCAGCCTTTTTGGGAGCAGCCAGCACTTAGATAAGCTTAAATTGATTCTGGCTGCAGTTGTCTGATACAGGCTTATTCCTTTTGCAAAGGTGCTACCTCATTCTTTATAGGTGTAATAATATTGTAGCAAATCCATACTCTTCTAGAGTCTCCTTGACTCGCTAATGTGGTAAATGGTATTAAGACAGCAAGGAACGGAGATCAGATACGTTTCCTCCAAAAGTACTAATCCTTGTTCTTCAGATTGTGTTCAGTTGATAACAGTATAGGACCTAGGTCACTCATTTTGTGTGTAATTAAACCAGCTTCCTTGAGCAAGCTTTACGCAAATATATGGGTACATGTACTACATGGGGTGACTTTTACTGTACTGCTGTCTAGAGGGCCCATTGGGGTGTTACGGTTTTTGTAAGAGACAGCAGAACAGGTTGGAGAGCACACTTTAATGTACTGAATCAGAGTGTGCTTTCTCATCATCCTTAGGAGGCGGTAACCAGCTCTGGTTCTGTACTTGGTCCCTTGACAACTTATTGCACACTTAAGACTTGCCTATACGCCTGCAGAATTGCCTAACTACATGAATGGTCAACCTGCAGAGATCATTTCTGCATTGTCTTTACCAGCTCCCCCCCATCACTAGTGACAGCTTTTATGTTGCTGAACTAGCCAGGCCAAGAGAGTCCCCAGAATCAAGGTCTTTAGTGCAGACTGACATGTAAAACCTTTATGGATGAGAGGTATTAAAGAAATGCTTGTTGCTTAGTTCTGTATTGTGGGTTGTAAGAGAGTACGATAGCTTTTGTGAGAGGTTAGTTAGATCTGAAGTATTAAAGACCCCTTTGAAAAAAGTTAGTTGTGGCAGGTGTGGTTACTGTGCTAGCTCTGTAGGGAAAAAAGATCAGGCATTGTACAGTGGAAACAGAGTATAAGATGTAAAAATAATGTATTTGTGTTCAATCTGATTTGTGCAGACATACATTATAAAATCTCGAGAACAGGTGGATCTAGTGATGTTTTCCATGAACCTGTGAGTGATCTATGAATAAACATTTCTGAATATCACTGTTTTTATTGACAATGACTTTTGGGAGAGCAAATTCATAGTGTGGAAACCTGACTTTAACCTGTGCCAGAAAAACTAGGGAAGTATTTATTTTTCCAGAAAAATAAAATTAGGTAAGGTTTTAGTCAGTTTGTACAGAGGATTAGCTTATTGCTCTTTCCATTTAAAAATTAAGAATCTTGATTTTTCTTTCATTGCCTATATTATATTTAAAAGAACCATAATAAAGCACTCAAAAATGTAGCATAAAACAGGAAGCCTATATTCCACGGCATTTTTTATTGTTTAACAGAACTCATAACTGTGTAATTGAAATCATGCTAATACTCACTTGACCTGCCTCTGTGATTCAATGCAGAGATTTCTGGTTTGGCTTAAACTGCTGGGAAGAAGACTGCATTTTGAAAAATAAAATTGATTTTACACAATCTGCTGATGATCAGCAAGGCTTAATGAATGATTGCCTCAGGAAACCTCATTACAGTAATTTGGATGGATAAGCAGGAGTGAAATGCAAAAAGAAGAAAGTATAGTTGCTGCTTGAATGCATCACTTACTGATATTTGACTCTAAAACTACCCAGAGCCAGCACGGGGAAAGGATCAGATATCATTGCCTTACTTTCCTTGAAACCTCCAAGTTAGTTTGGTGCCTTTTGGGGAAAAGAAGGTAAGTTTTTGGTTTCCGTAGTAGTTACTCTCTAGCAGAACAATGCAGTCATGTTAATTGTAGAGGTGTGATTGTACCCAGTCATAAATTGTGGGTGATTCCAATCCATTATTGTACATTTTTTTCTTTTTTCATTACAGTTCAAAGAAGTCATTGCCATGAGGCTGTGAATTGGATGATTGCTGAAGCCTTTTACTTACGTGGAATCTACTGGTTAGCTCCTTAGCAAAGGTGAGTCTTCTGGTCAGCCTGGTTTCAGCCCTTCACATTGCAAAACTTCTCTGCAGGTGACACAGTATGGTGTTGATTTAAGAGAGACTCAGGATTAAAGTATGTGGGAAGCAGCAGAAAATCAAAGTGGAATGAAAATGAAAAATACAAAAACTTTGATAGGTTGAGATACGTTTCTGAACACCTCTATTGTACAATCCATCCTAACCGTAAGTTCAGTTTGAGCGATGGTAGATGTTCTCCAAATACCATACTCTGTGCTTGCTTTTATTTAGGGTGATGCAATAGCACCCTGCAGTTCTTCAAAATAACTGAAAACAAGGGGGGACAGGTAGTTCTAGCTGCCAGTCTCTCTTCTCTGTTGTTTGAGTTAATGGCTGTTTCTTCTAACATAGGCTTTTATTAGGACCTAGCTGCTTTTTCTTCTCCATGAGGAGATGTTTCTGTAGATATAAATAACAGCTGTGCCAGGGAAGTTTAGGTCTGTGTTGGACTATCACCTCTGTATTCCATTTTGCATTTTATTTCTTGCTTTAGATTTTTGAAGCAAAACTGTGAAGTTCTTATAAAAAACAATGGAGGATGGATGCCAAAATGACGAATAGGGTTTTCTCCTCTCTTTTCCAAAGTAGGAATTTTAAAAATACAAATAATTTAGTGAACTCACATTCCAAAATACATTCTTTGGGTTTTTTTTCAGAAGAAAAAATAAGGAAATATGGCCTATGAATTACCAGTCATTTTATTTTCTTAACCCAACATGAATACCTTTGACATAGTTGATAGCAGATTTCATATACTAATGCCTGTAGTAACTATATGGGCAACAGGAGAGCTACTCTGGATTTAATGATTTGACTTGGGTAAAAATTTGGTCAATTTTCTGGGAAAAAAAGCTGTTAGTCTTGAGAAAGTAATCTTTTCCTATGCTTAGAATATCCAGAGAACTTTCTCTACTATTTTTTTTAAAGTAATACTATTTTAATGATGCTTCTCCCAATGCATACATATTGAAGTGCATGCTAGATGAAAATACATAGGCTCAGTGAAATATATGTTTAGAACCTTTATGTATAACTTCCTAATCTCCATACGTCAGGAAATTTCAGGTATTAAATGTTAGCTTAACAGCATCCAGTGCTTACTTTTTCATGAGGCTGATGTTCAGGATTTTGCAATCGTAGTTTGGCTAAAACTTTGTCAAGTTGAATTCAGTACTGAGTTTCCTAGCTAACTGTAATAAGTCAAAACCTGGTGTTTATCCAAAGACTTGTTGCACTGTTGCTCCTCTACAGCTTACAGGATGTTAAAATCTGAAGTGAAGTTTCCCAAGTTCTGTAGGAAGTAGAGGCTGCGCAGCAGAGTTAAGAATTGAGCGACAGCATTTTGCTAACACCTGGTCTGGATGCTTAATCTCAGGCTGATGAGCCAGTGGCTGTAGAACATGGCATTCACTGAGAAAGCTGCCATTCAAACCTGTTTAAGGATACAACTGTTCCCCTAAATTGCTTATCAATTTTCTAGCTTCCTAGAGCATTTTAGAGTAAAGGAATCTAAGCTTTATTGCCAGCCCTCCTCTGATTTGTTAATAAGTCATTTAAACTCTTGGTGACTCAGTTTTTTCATCTGTTACTTGGAATAATATTTGTTTGCTTTTCCTCATGAGACTATTGTGAAGTTTATTTCATTAGTGTTTATAAAGGACTTGGAGATCCTAGATCCCAGATGCCAAAGAAAAACAAAAGGTTGTTGTTACCATTTTCTTGATAAATGTATGTATATTTTTTTCTTTGACACTAGCCTTACAAATCACTGCAGTCTTTCACATAATGAAATTTACCTCAAATAATGACTGTAATAACTGAACAACAGTGAGGAATAGAGGACATTGCTTCCCTTTGAAACCACTGTAATTTTGCATAAACCACTTGAGAGTCTGGTAAATTATATTCTGCTGGGTCAGTCCACAGAGGGATTGATACTGGTTTGTTTTTTGTAAAACATTAGAAAACTTAAACTTTAGGTCATGTGGGGGTGTGTGTGTTTTTATATCTTCAGAACATTAGTCTTCTTTACAAGCTGGCAATCCAACAAAATTAGAGTTTGATGTTAGAAATCATGCTTTGTTTTCCTGCTGGGCTCTGAACAATTCTTGTTCAATCTTATTTAACTTTACAGTCAGGTTGGCAGCCTTTCCTTAGTATAGTTAATTTGAAGTTTTGCTGAAGAATTAAGCTTTCATTCCCAAAAGACACTTCTTAATACTGTGGTAAATCAAGAGAAAAAACACGGGAACACATGAAAATCAAGCACTTACTGTATAATGCATTCTTGCATCTTTATCACATTTATGTATGCAAACTGGTCATTTACGTTTTTTAGTTGCTGCTAAACAACTAAATTGTGTGAGACAGTATGCCAGTTATGTATGTCCACGTCCTCACCTGTGTTTTTCTGCTCCTTGTAGTCTGATCCTATGTGTATAAAAAATTAGTAATATTATTAATTATTTAGCATCACACAGCTGTTAAAATGCATTTACACAGCTTTGTAAGTGAGGGGCAAGGTTAACTGCATGCTTCACCGAGAGCTGTTTCAGGGCCATTACTTCCCTTAGACTCTGGTAAAATAATGAAGATGGGCTGGAAAGCTGTTGCTGTGTGACTGAAGAGTGGAGCTCTCAAGTCCAGAAAAGCATCTGTGGGGTTCCTTCAGCTCTCAGCATTTAATGCCTTCTCGAGAGTGGTCCTCACCTTCCTACATGGCTGCCCAGTTCCATCATACCCTTCCTATCCTGTGTGCTGTCTCAGCATACACACACATCTCATCATGATTTAACATGCCCTCCAAAATCTGAGTTTAGTGGCTTTGATGGTGCAGTGAGCAGTGCACCTGCAGAATGATGGATTCAGTCCAAGTTTTGAATGTACAGGTGTCCCAGTTGTTAAAGCTAACACGCTAGTGAGTGGTGTCATTGTCAGGGGTTGTAAGACTGAACAACTTAAAATGAGGGCGAGTGAACACTACTGAGAGCGGTTGGCACTTCTGTGGCCCATATTACCCGAGGACGTAAATTTCACAGTCTCTCCCTTTGCACTTAAAATTACTATGTCCACTTAAATTTTGGGGGAGATGTTGTGTAAAGTCCCACTGACAAGATCAGAACTTCACAAGGAGAGAAGAAAAATTCAACGTTCTGGTGCTTATCGATGTGAACTAGGGACTCTTCAGTTAATTTGTTTTCTGCCTACAGATACATATGGCTCTTTCTTTCTACTGCAGAAGCAGCCTACTAAAGCAGATATACCTGTTTGACTGTCAAGGTGTGGATCATGGGAGAACAACAGTTAAACAACAGCATCCTTGATCAATTTATTAATAGCCATGAGCAGTCATATGAAGAGTTTCTAAATACATTCACTTACCTTTTGAAAGGTATGTAACTTCCTAAATCTCCCATTAGAAATCATAGCCAGAAGCGAAGCAGTAGTATTTAGTATTAGTATTTATTATTAGTATTAGTATTTAGTATTCTGCTTCTTACTTGCTTTGTGACCTTAGGCAAATCCTTGTGATGCTTATGTTTCTCCTATCAGCAGTGGGATCCCTAAGGGCAGCTTTCCTTAGCTTGGTTCATAGACTGCTAAGGTAGGTCTCTACAGGTGTTTAACCATATTTTGTTCGCCTTAGCGGAGGTGGGGGAGTGTGCACTTTTTGGAAGGGTAGGCTTTTCCTAAGTACGTCCTGCATTGTTTTGCTAGAGAAGTTTCCCTAAAAGAAGAAGAATCTAAGGAAAGTAGTATGAGATGGCCTAAGATTTGAGGTGTACAGTTTGGATACGTTCACACATTTACTAACACTGGCTTGCTGTGCTAAGCTGTCATGCGCACCGAGCTAACAGGTAAGTTGGATGAAGGCACATCGGAACATCAGGTTAGGATGATTATGCAGAAAAGGTCTCACGCTCTGCACATGAAATAAAAGGTGGGGCTAACCTTGATCTCGGCACTGCTGAATTGCAGGTAGTTCAGATCTGGATCCAAATTCTGTAGCTCAGGTTCATTTCTTTTGGCTATGTTAGTCAGGTGCCATAAAAATAAATGAGAGCTACATATTACTCACAATTCTCTTTGCTACAGCTTTGCACTAAAAATGATGTCCTCATCTTATTGCAGAAGCACTGTATTTTTCAATTACAGCATGTGGCATGCTCCATTGACTAGCACTCAGAAGTCTGTCCTGTCCTTGTCCTTCAGGCAGAGCTAAGTGTCAGTCACAGGCACTGAGCAGTGGGGGAGTGGAAGCTGCCATAGAAATAATCTTGTGGCAACCTTCTGTCTCCTCCCAATAAAAAATAGAAGAGAAAGGAGACACTGGGGGATGAGATAAGAGGATTGAAAATTAGGTTCTGGTCTTCTTTATGTATGATTGATACACTGGGGATAGCTCCTATCTTGGAAGCATGGTGCATATCATGATGCTACTTGCAAAAAGCCTCAGCATTTATTTCAGTCACTTGCATTGTCACTATAGCATCTGCCACTAAAATTGTATAAAAGGTAGAACTTTAGCTGAATCAAATGCTTAGGAATTCAGTTTCCTATGCCGGTGTAGACGAGACAGCCCAGCTTATTTTCCTTCCACCTTCATTTTCCTTTAAAAATACCCAAAGGCGCTGGTTTGCATTATAAACTAATAACCTGCAAAAATTCCACTTAGGACACAAGGAATTTCAGCATCAGAACAGTGCACAATACTTTATAAAATATCACCTTCTTAGTTTCTTAATTTTGCATTTGAAAAAGTCATTTGGCTTTAATTTTTTTTTTTTCAGAAAACAACTGTGATAGCTTAATAAGACTATCTGCTAATAGGATTCAGAAATTTTCACTTTTATGTATGAGTTCAGATATTTACTGTGGGGATATATTTGTGGTTACTGTCAAGTAAAATCTGACCATTTTCAGATTACCCTGATAATGGTGTTGATCCACACACTAAATCTTTCTACAGTGACCATTAATGTCAGAATTTGCAGTTCTGCTTAATTAGATACGGCGATAGCTGTTTGTATACATAAATAACCAAGCCTATTCAGTTGTGTGTGTGAAAATATATAGGAGCTCTTTAAAAAACATTCCTTGAAAAACGTCACCGTCTGATAGATTTTTGACTGTCATAACATTGGAAACAGAAGACATAATGAGTTGGATCCCACTGTACCCTCTGATTTTCACTTACACATGAATTTGTACTAGCTCTGTAGTTGGGATTGCAAGGATATTTTCACTAGGATTTTCTACATTATTCTTGAAAGCATCTGACAGGGATCTGGTTTCCTAACGAAAGTTTAATTTTTCTTCATTAGTTAAATTTACACACGGTGAAATTGAAAAGAATCTACCTTGAGTACAAAAACCCAAGCATCCTTGACTGTTCTGCCCTACCTAAAAAGAACCCTTTGAAGGCTATAAATGTCAGCCTGGAGTAACCCCCTGTGAGCACATTAGGGTCTTCTGCTGACAGAATAGTTCCATTCTTGTAAATACGGGAAACAGTATTAATGACTTTTTGCATTCCCGACTTTCATTGGCTAATACCCTAATCAAGAAAATTGCATTTTTAGAATGCTGTCTTTTTATATCGAAGTGTGCGATATTACGTTTGGCTACTCTCTAGAGTAAGAACAGAGGTCCTATTCTTTCTTGTGTTATTTGAAAAGATACTCTCTTAGCTCAAGTAGAACAAGATTTGGAGTCAAAATGAGGTCCTTCTAGATTCTGTGTAATTCATTTAGTGATATGTGTATGGTTTAAATAGCACGCAGATACTTTATAACTTGGTTGGACCACAAAATTTTATCTTTGATATAGGTATCTAATCTTCCTGATTTTAGTATTCCTAAAAAAACAATTATTCTGTTTTTTCAAGTGTACTTGGTGCTGTGACAGAATGAGAGTTCATAGACTAATTGACAAGTAAATCCTATAATAAGGTTTTTACCTCACTTCTTCCAGATCTGATGGGAGCTGGATAAACATACTTAAATGTCATTTTAAAACTCTGAGCTCAGCATTTAAAATATACATATATACTCCAACAGAACATGTGCTGTATATCTTAAATACATAATATTTAAAACGTATGGGAGCACTTCCTCCGTAATTGGAAAAATTTTTTAACCCGTTTTGTTGATTCTATAATGGATGGAGACTTAAGATTCTAGTAAGTCTCTTTGTTTTCCTGCATACAGTATCCAAAGTGTGTGTTTTGTCAAAAGAGTAATATTAACAAAATGGATAGATAGGTGAAAGGGCTGGTGAGCCCATGGGAATATAATTTAGTAACTAGAGCACAGGCCCAGAAAGGTGAAATTTTTCATGCTTGCTGTAAAGCTTTGCAAAAGTTTTCAGCATCTGGAAAAAAATGACCATCTCTTGTGCAAATCCAAAGCAAAGATATTCATAAGAGGAATTATTTTATTAGTCATGCATTTTAATACATTCATTTGTGCTGCTCTCAGAATCACTGAACCGCCTTATGCTTATGCCAAGTTACCTATTTAGTTTTGTTAGTTTGTCTTGAGTATAAAAACAATCTGACAATAAAACTGCTAACTGGCATTTGCTTTGAGGTTTAACCACTCCACTATGTTTTTAAAGTCCAAAGAAAACTCTTAAGAGTGATTTCTTGACTGTGCAGCTGAAGAAGCCTCAGAAGAGTTGGATTTACTAAGGCGTCAATGACACAGATTTCTGTAGGTGTGGTCAATGAGTGGCCTCTTAAGAACTAAACACTTCCCAGAACAACTTTGGACGAATTCTCATGGAAATAGACCCAATCGATGCTTTTAAAAAAACGTGCCACACAGGGTAAGAGGCTCTTTCAGATTTTAGGAAGAGTGTTTGAAATCTGGTGGAAAGAACTATGATGTCCAAAATCTGCTCATTTTTCTAAACTCAGAGGAAGATTGGGAAATTCACTGGAGCATAAAATACCTGTTTTGACCTTCTACAAAAAATACAGACACCCCCCCCCCCCAAAAGGTCCAAACTTCAAATTTTTCATCTAGATTATAAATTACTCCTCTCCCACTTCTAAAAATATGGGATCCTGGATCAGTCAGCTGCACAGAAAAATGCTGCCATAAATAAAATTCTCATCCAAACCTAAGTTTAGATTCATATTTTTTCCATGGTCCTGGGCATTTGGCCACTGGAATTAAATTCAGTACATTCTTGCTGTTAATTTTGCTCTGTTTCATATACCTCACACTACGTGGCAGTGCGTTGAAGTCTCAGGACTTTGATCAGACCCATCTCCAAGCAAACTGAACCTTGGATATAGACTTTGTAGCCTCAGTGCTCTTGTTTAGGTGCTTCTGGCCCGAGCAGGCTGTCAGAGAAAGTTGGAAAGTGGCTGACCACTTCTCTGCTTCCAGGTGGCATGCAAGAGCCATATTCTGTGTTGTGATCAGATTAATTTAATTCTCCAGTGAAAGCTGAGCTATGTATTTAGTTCACAGTCCATTTGATGGTAGCTGTCTGCTTCCTTTTTTTGTTAACCGTGTTTAGGAAAAACAACTTTGAACTTCCTATGTAAGTGTCAGTGGAGGCACTTTACAAATGTGAGTCTTAACAGCAGAAAGCATAGCAGAAAACTATATAAGAAATGACAGTAAATTCACTTTTATTTTAAAAATAGACCAGTAGGACAATGCTAACCCCAAGAGAAATTTGCAGCCTTCTTCCAATGAGTGGATTTGCCAATAAAAGCAACTAGGCAGTTCAATAAAACTAATTAAATTAATCTGTCATCCCCAGGGAACTTAAACAGGGCATGAAATAGTGAAACGGCATCAATTCACAGATTTTTATTGATGTGTTGTGCTGAATCATTGGAAAGAATTGGTTGGGAGAAAAAATTTCCAATTTTCTATTGATCATAAATTTGGTAACTATCTCTATGTAACCTTCATTCAATATAGTACAAAATCAAATATCGTACAGAGCCCCTAAAATAGGGATGCAAACATAATAAATTATATTTGAAATAATAATAGCTGATCTGTTTTATGGGTATTTGTTGTCCTTAGATCTCATTGGTATTTACTATGCAAAGTACTTCATCTCCATTGTATAGACAGAAAAAAATTAGGCATAGAGGGGAAATGACTAGTTTTTGTTTGCACAAGTAGCTCACTGGCAGCACCAGATAAGGACAGAGGCACTTGGACTCCTGGAAACTTTGACAGCCCTTGAACAATAATGCTTCCCTAATAGTAATTCTTTGTTCTTTTCTGTGATGCCTTTATTACTAAAGAATTTCTAAAGATTGTTTCAGATGGAAAAAAATGTATTTTCATTCTTTTGCATAACTTAAGATTTTCTAGAATGCAGAAAAAGGAAATATTTAGTAATTTTGCTGTTGATACTTTGATACAGATTCCATCCTATAGTTGCATATTGGCTATGGTTGAATTCTGTAGTACTATAAAAAGCAGTTAACAGAGAATGAACTCGTGCTCTAGCTCATCACCTTGCCTTGAGAGGCATCAAAGTGTGCTAAATGCAGCTGTTGGCTAAGTTTCATGTTATTGCAGTGAGGTGAAGAAGCACTGTTAGCCCTCTTTTCCAGATGTGGAAGTGACACAAAGCAAATAATGTCAGAGATCAGAGCCATATAAGTGGCTCAATAGGACAATCAGAAACAAAAATCAAGTCACCTCACTTCCAATTTAATGCTGAACTCTTTATATAATTGTGTGTTTTTCTGTGTCCAGTGTAAAATCACATAGAAATGCTGAATTTCAAGAAAGTAGGTATTTCCCTTTAAAAAAAAAATCAGACCTTTTTGAAGATGCCTTAATGTCTTAATTATAATATCCAAAATCAAGCATTTTTGAAACTCTTGGGCTCTCTGACATTTTATTAATTTGTTACCATTTGTTAAGAAAGGAATATTTTGTATGGAGATTTTTGATTATATACAATTCACTTGTTTCTTACGGTGCTGATGTACTTCACTGCTAGTGTTGTATTCTTCTAGAATACAAGTACACAGAAGGTTTTCAAAATCAATTCTGTCCTGATTTATTAGCATATCACCTGCTCTTTTTAAGTGCTCCCAACATATGTATTTAATGTAGTTTCCTTGTGCTGAGGATGAATTTAAGCACATTTGTGGTTGCTTTGGCTGTAAAAAAGGAAGAAAAGAATGAAGTGTAACAAACACAGTGCTTATTTAAGTAGTAAACTCAAATACATTGTTTCTTTTAGCTATGGTTCAAAGTATGGCTCAGTGTAGCCAAGACTTAGAAGTGTGGGGTTCCTGTACACTGAACTAGTATTCTCCCATTAATTACTGTCTAATTTAAAGCTCTTCCTAAACTATCTCAGACACAATTTCACTAACACTATTTGCATTCTGCAAAGTACAGTGTAGATTTTTCTGAAGCCATCGGAAGCAGGCCCAGCTTTATCAACTTCTGGAAAAAGTCTTCTAGCTTTTATATCCTGATACACTGTCAAATTATAATTGCAAAATACTATCAGTTGTACAGCCTGTGCCTTTACAAAGCTGTTTTTTTCCCCACCACATAAACACTCTTTGTTGTTAGAACTAGAAATCTGATCTAGTATGTTGGCATTGCTTGGTAGTGATAGATATGACTTCATATTATATATACTACTTGATTGGTAGATACTAAAAGGTGTAGCTCCCTTAATAGGACTCTGCTGGTTAATATCAGCTGAGGATCTGCTCTAAGATTTCTGTCACGGTTTTCTGAATGTTTTAAAGATTATTTTTCATCATCGTCTGTTGGAAGAAGCAAAATTTTGCTCATGGCAGGCTGCTGAAATGATCAAGTGCACATTTGCCTTGTTATTTAACTGACTGCATTATAATATTCAAAAGGAGAAGGTATCTGGCAACAGCACTGTTAAACCGTGGAAGAATAATACATATTTATAAATGATCGGCTGGGGTGAATGTGGTGTAAACAGGAAATATTGCCCCTTTTTTTAACACTGACTCTATCTAAAGCGCAACAAAGGCATAGATACTGATACAGATAAACACTACATAAAACCAGAACATATAGGTTCCATTAAGGAAAAAAGGAGAGATACCAATATCGTAAAAGAACAGTTAAACTTTTGAAAACTAAGAGCTGAGTTAGTTTTGAAGAAATATTGCTGTACATTAAGCTAAAGCAGGTGTGTGAGCATGGCTGAAATATACTTGAGAGTAACAGTTATTTGTGGAGCATATACAATAAAAAGTTCTTTCCTTTCTGGTTTTTAAACATACTACGGTAAGGGAAGTATCCGAAAATGGCAATTAAAAGTAATAATTGGGAGTTAAGTGTTTACCCTTTTAAGTCAGCAATAGTCCCACTGAAGTTATTTGTCCCTGTCCATGGAATATGTGTTTATCCTAGCTGAGGACATGGTGTAGTGAAATTTCCTTAGGAAATTGGCATTACTGAGGAACAAATCAAGCCCACATTACTGATTATAGTAAAAGTTGACCTTTTTTGAAGGAAAAAAAAAGTAAACAATACTTTTTGCTGAGTATTTGTCATTGAATCAGGGTAAGATCAAAGACATTAGGGGAAAAGGCTGCACTGGCTGAATGTCTGTTCTGATGTAAAGAGAAAAGAATTTCATAGGCATGAGTGAGCTACACTGGGGAAACATTGCAGTGAAGGAAAGGGAATTCAGCAGCAAAAATGCCTTTATTAATTGGAGGTGAAGTGTAGAAACAGAAGACCACAATGTTTGACATATCGGACTTTCAAAATGTGTTACAAATATTAATTTGCACACGTAGGCAAGTAAGTTGTTATTTTCTCTGCTGTCTAGCAAGTTACTTTCACAGAACAGTTCTGCTTGCTCAGCGCTACTGCGAGATCACTGTCATTGAAATTAGTGAGGGATTTGGTTCAGTAAAACTGGAATGGGACTTTAGGAATTCAGATAGCTAGGGGGTAAAAAAATCAGATACCGAGGGTTGGCAGATACGGTATAGTATCTATGGAACATCCACTGCCTTTTTGGGTGGCAGCAGGGTGCCCTAAGACTCTTAAAACAGCACCACACAACAAAATTTAGGTGCCTGAATTGCACCTGGATTGCTCCTATGGACAGGATCTTATGGATAGGGTGCTAATACTGAAGTCCTCCAGGTACTTACTGTATGGGATACTTGGGCTTTTTGTTGTGACAAGTTGGACAAACTGCATCGATTTACAGAGATTTATGCATTTAAATACATGGAAACAGGAAGATAGCTTGAGAATGTAAATCAGAACAGGTTTTCTAGGCTAAGTAACTTTAAAATGAAACACTACGTTCTATTCTCAGCTGGGCAATATACAAGCAGGGGGAGGCTGCAAGTTTTGATCGGGTTACTGCAGAAAATCTGGGAGCTGATTTGATTGAATTATCAAAAAGAAGAAGAAAGCTTTAGAAATTATTTTCCGAACAAATTGGATTGTTGGCCTTGAAATTTCTTTTTTCCTCTTACAGCTTGGCGTTTAGGGTAAATGAACTCAGCACTGTACAGCAGCTTACATAGTTGCAAATAGGTAAATAAAGGTACTTCTACAGTATGTTATGGTCTTTTGAACATCTTGAAGTGATATTTTATAGAAACATTTGAGTGACAGGGTTTGTTCTTGTTTTAAAATGTGGCTGTTTGCTGATGATGTGTTTGAAGAATGGAGATAGTGAATGAACATGAAATTTGTACTTTTGACCTCTGTGCAAGACAGTTATTATGCTACTGTAAGTAAAATTATTTTTTGTTCAGGAGTCCTGCAAAAAGTTACTGTATTATTTGAATCCCAGGTTTTCCACCAAAGCATAACTTGGAAGGGATTTAAGGGATTCACAGGTCGCCTGCTGGCCCTCAGTCCAGCATTTTGAGGACAAAGAAGTAAATTGGAACTTAAAATAGTAGCTTTGATGTATTATATTTTCTTTTAATAGTTAAAGGGGCCTGTTTCTCATTCTCACTCAATTTTTTGTTTTTGGAATGAATTCATCAATATGAAAAAAGGCAGAAAATACCTGGTAGTTTGTATTATTTTGTCCAGTGTATTATCCCAAGTTAGGTTTTCTACAGTATGTTATTGATTGCTGCACCTGATCTGGCTTTGAAATGTTTCAAACCATGAGACTTTTATCATTATTCTGGGGCTACTATTTCATCTAACAGATTTCACTGATGGGAAGTTTTTCCTGGTAATCCTGGTAGCTCTCTTCTCTGGCTTTGTGATAAGTGACTCCATTATTCCTTGAAATATGTGGGTGATCAGTGGACATTTTCAAAAGATTCCTTTCCAAATTGGAAGACAAAGAGAATTTTAAACAATATAGAGGATAGGTAGCAGGGGAGAAAAAAATTACCAAGCTGGATATGGTTTCTGATAGAAATACGTTTCTGAAGTCTTGTCATGGTTTCAGCTGGGATGTAGTTAACTTTTTGTGAGCAGCTGGTGTAATGCTGTGTTTTGGATTTGGAATGGGAACAGTGTGATAGGGCACTGGTGGTTTTGATTGTTGCTAAGCTCTCAAGGCCTTTTCTGCTCCTCACACCACCCTGCCAGCAAGCAGGCTGAGAGGGCAGAAGAAGTTGGGAGGAGATACAGCTGGGGCAGCTGACCCCAGCTGACCAAAGGGCTGTTCCATACCATGTGATGTCATGCTCAGTATATAAAGCTGGGCAAAGAAGAAGGAGGGTGTTCAGGGTTGTAGTGTTTTGGCTTATCAGGTAACTGTTATGTGTGATAGAGCTGTGCTTTCCTGGAGATAGCTGAACACCTGCCTGCTGATGGGAAGCAGTGAATGAATTTCTTCTTTTGCTTTGTTGATGTGCGTGGCTTTTGCTTTACTTATTAAACTGTCTTCATCTCAACCCATGAGTTTTTCCTCACTTTTACTCTTCTGATTCTCTCTCCCATTGCTACTGGGGGAGTGAGCAAACAGCTATATGGTTCTAGCTGCTAGCTGGGGTTGAACCAGGACAAGTCTGCAACATACTTTTCTGTGTTGTGCAATTATAATGGATACTACTCTGGAGAAACTCATATTTACTTTTCTAGAGACCTAAGCTGGCTTGTGATTTCATTGTTAAAGTACTGACAGTGGAATTTCTAAAAAGGTAAGGCTGAAAGACTGTCTGCAGAGTAAATATGTGGATCTTTCCATCAGTTCAGCCTTCTGCTACTTTTTCTTGTGTTTGTATCCCTTATTTTGGACTTTTGTCACATGTTGGAAAGGCCAGTGTCGTACATCTGGGTCTTGGCAGGTTGAGAACTGCGACTGAATAGTAAGTCAATTGTCACGTGGTCAGGGGGAAGGCAGAGCGATCCTCTTGCTGGCTTGAATGTGATCATTTCTCCTTTCCCTTCTCTTTCAAAAGTAAGGACAAAAAAGGTTTACATTCAGAACACTGTCAAAGGAATTCAGCTGTGATATTTCTCTGCAGATTGTAGTTTCTTTAAATTTAGAACAACTTATGTGTGTTGTTTTTACTAATATTTTTTAAGATCATGACTGTTACTGCTTCAAGAGAGCCAGTTATGTGATGCGTGCATTGAGAAACTATGGGTATCAGTAGTTACTCTAGGCATCTGAAGGTGGATCTTACTGGCCCTGAGGGACTGTGCTTGAGGGCAGCAACATAATGTTTGATTCACCTCCCCCCTTCCAATTTATGTGGTGTAGCCTCATTATGCACATGGTTGCACAGCTGGTACTCTGTCCACAGCATGCGTTTCACAACTGCTTTGGGTTGCTTAGACTTTTCTTTTTTCTTTCTGAATTTTTCTTTGCTTGCAGTCATGAATCTATTATCACATTGCAGTTGTGAATGTTTCATCAAATGTAATGTTTAATATTCTATAACCTGATACCTCTGTAATGGTCTTAACCAGAAAAAAGTTTCTTACAGCAGTTTATGATGGATCTCTTAGGGAAAGGGATAGTGCTACTAGCTGTAGTCTAGCGTTGGTAAATGGCACATAAATAGTATGAATGCACTTGATTTCTTACTAGCTCGTTTAATCTATGTAGCTTTTTAACTGTGACAATAGCTCAGCTGTTTGGAAAGTATATAACCTAATAAAATAAGTTTGTCAGCTCATGTGTACTGTCTAATTATAACTGCTCAACTATGTGTCATAGGTCTTTTGATGCTAAAAGTTACATTATTTTATTTGGAGAGTTCAGAACCTGTATTTTGGAGAAGGATGATCTGATTTATATCCCAGAAGAATGACCACAGTGGTATCCAAGGGAGGCATGGGCTTGTGCAAGAATATCATGTTTATTCAGAGCCTGTTGGCTGTATGAATTATGTTGCTGGTCATTCCAGTTGATGATGCCCTTTGTCTCTCTGTTGAAATGGCTGAGAAAAGCGTATGGCTTCCAGAAGCTTTTTCTCACTTCTCACACGTAAAGGTTCCTGATGTGCGCACGGTCCTCAGTCCCTATTGTTATTCTATAGGTCTCCACATGTTTGGATGCATAATTTGCTAATACACACATACCCTAAAATACATTAATATCCTTTTGTGGCTTGTCAGTCTTTGATATCAAACTTGTCAGTTCTTAGTATAAAACAGGAAGTTCATCCTGTTTTACCACTACAATAACAAAAGCTTGAAGCTTTTTGAGCTAGTCATTTAGTTCTTCCTGTAAAGTAGGGTGACAGTAAAAATATCTTCAAATAGTGGGTGACCATTTTACCTGTCAAGAGTTTAAAAGAGGGTTTCCCATGTGATACTACTTCATTTCCATGGCTTGTAAAACAAAGTGTGTAGGAAGGAGAGATTGCCCATATGTGTTGCTGTTTCCAAATACTGTTTTAGGAAAGTACTTGCTGAAAAAGTAGGGAGAAGCCAGGTGTCGTATCAAGAGACCTGGGGTTTAAGAATTATTCAGAGGATCCATCTGTGGTCTGAGTGTTAAAATCTGTTTGCTAGATTGCTCTGGTCTGGTGCAATTGGCTTTCTATGAACCTTGATTCTCATGAGCGTGGCCTTTTAGGTTATGCCAGACTGCCAGCCCGTTCTATGTGTCATAGTAACTGCTGCACAGGGCTGTCCCTGAGGTTTAATAACTCTTTGGTGGATGGCTTAGTGTAGTACCCCCAAGGGCATCATTAAAACTCTCCACAAGAATTACTTCAATGCCTGTAACATATAATTATGCTTTAGAAATGCACTGCAGTGTTTCTTATTTTTACAAAGTAGATTTTTCAAACTAAACCCAAGAAACTCTGTTAAATGAGCATTTACTTTTCATTAAAAACATGTGGTGTGAAGTTCATTTGAATTGATTGTCCTATAGCTGCTCCATATTGATAATTGGACTTTAAAAAGTCCTGCATTTTTATTTTGGCCATGATTAGTATATTTTTTTCCATGTTGTAGGAAAAAAACCTATTCAGCATGGGTTCAGAAATCCATACTTCCATGCGCATACCTGTCCTGATCTGCAATCAGCTCCTACATCCAGTCTGTACTGTTGAGATTTCATTTGGTGATCACCTATCTGTACCCTAATTCTGCTGGCTGTCCCTGTGCTCCATGGACCTGGCTGGTAGGACAGTCAGAAGCACTAATAGTTGTCTTAACTTAGCTCTTCTTGTCCAAGGAGTTGTTAAAGGTCTGAAAGTTGTCACAAGCTGTCACTGAAAGATTAATTTCTGTTTCTGAATACTTCCCTGTTGTCGGTGAGGGCCCAATTAGCCACTACTGATGTATAAAATAAACATGAGAGAAGTTACTCCAATCTTCCATCAATGCACTGGCAAAACGTTTTTCCAGTCTGTCTTTCAAGACCAAAGGACTCCCCTAAGGGAACAAACCTTGCTTGTACATCTGTAATCTTTAATCTCAGGACCTAAACTTCTGGCAGTTAAATGTCACTGGCGTACTGCTGTTTGTTAGTCTGATCCCAATAAAAAAATACTTACTCGCGAAATTTTCCAACCCAGTCAGATTGCTGATATAGGGAGGAAATCAAATTGATAATAAACTAAGACAAGAGCATACTATAGTTGTTAAACACTGAAAGCAGCAGTGCCTGAAGAAGTCAGCTCAAATGAGGTGTTTTACTAACTAAAGATACAGAGGCTAGGTTATAGGACCTGTCAGTGCATCTCATCATGTGGTCCCGGACTGGTGGAGATTCTGGCAGTGATGCCCATGGGCAGCCGAGAGCTCTGTGGGTGCTGGCCCTGGGCAGACTCACAGCCAGTATCAGCTCTGACAAGAACTGCGAAGGCTCACTTCTGTACTGGACATAGGCATTTGCTCAAATGGTTGTGAGGTTCACACATGGGGCACATGTTTGTGCTCATCATCATTATAAACAGGGTGATACCAAGATATTGAGGCAGAAAATAGAAGAACTACTCCACTTTTGGACCAGATCATCACTGTACTGTTATCAAAATCAGAATCCTTTCTTGTGCTTGATAAGAAGGTGTACTTTCGGTTAGGTATATGAAGGAACATGTACACTTGAACTGCTTAACATATCAAGTGATTTTGTGAGCACAGTTCTTATGTAAGCACAGTTACTGGACTTACATGACTAAAACTAGTCATGTAAGTGTTGGGAGTGTGTTGGTGTTGGGAAATGAGGAGGGGTTTCTGCTTTTCATTCTAAAAGTGTACATCTAAAGTAGCTCTACTGAGTACATGCAGTTACTACGGGGTTTATAGTGGTGACGCAAAGAAGAGACTCTTCATACATGTTGGTATTTGCATTGCCAGATGAATGCACAAATGTTATGTGCCATTTTGTGCAGCATTCAGAGAGCATTTAAACAAAGTTTTAAAATAAAAACTAAGGTGTAACCTTACTTATTGTCTTGGGGTTTTTTGTGTTTTCAGCTCTTGGGTTATTTTGTCAAGTTTTCTGTATATTGCATAAGCTTTTGAGACAATGAATTCTTCAGTATTGAGAAGCAGGTGATACTCTGTGCACTTGAAGTTCAAACTGTGTATTCAGTTTTATGATAAAGATTGCAAAATACGTGTATATAATGCACATGGAAGCTCTGAGCATGAGAGGAAAAGTCAGTGTGTAAAATAAGTCAATATTAGATCTAATGAAATTCACATTTTTCTTTTTCTTGGATAGTGCATTATGTTATCTGATCTGGTGCAATTCTCCTTGCAGAGGAAAAGGGGAAGACAATTCAAGGAAGTAAAGTGGACTACTTAAGAAAAGCATTTTCTACCACTGAATTATCAAGCAGAAATAAACAAGGTGGCTCACCTGGAGGAGGCAAAGAAATGTGGGTGTCTCTTCCACCCCAGAGGCCAAATGAGAATGAGGTAATGAGTTAATATTTGTCCATGTGGACAAGCACCACCTTCAAACAGATGAAAATATGGGGAGATATACTGTCCAAATGTTAGAAGCTAGTGGTATTTATCCCATCTGAGGCAAATATTTAAAATACTACCTAAGTGTGTAATGCTTACAGAGGCACATGCAGGGATCACTTTTGGCAGTGGCATTTGCTCTTCTGAAGAGCTGCCATAATCTGACTAATAAGTAAGGCACCCTGCAAGGACCTTGGTAATACTTTCACTGAAGACTGCAGTTAACAGTAGAGGTTGGCAAAAAGGAAAAAGTATTGAGAGTATGGATGCCAGAATGCACAGTTTTATTTTGTTTTTTAGGGATTTTAGCAAGTACTGAATTCTGTGTTGCTGAAGCTAGATTGCTTCAGCTATCTAAAGTAAACAGAAGGAGGCCAGAGGCATTTTTAATCTTCTGAAACATATGAGATTAGGCATTTAATATGAAGGGACAGGAAAACAACAGACAACATCTGGAGAGAGTGAGATGTAAATCTGAGTCCACTTGTTAAGAACTTCTACCCTGCTGCCTGAATAACAAAAAACTGAGCTGTGATGTAGCCTGTACTGAAAAATTCCCTTCATTAAACTTTTTATTAAAAAAGAAGTAGCAGGTCATTTTGTGCAATACACAGAGCAAGACACTTAAGTGGCTTCAAATGATGGGCCTGACAAGCCTCAGTCAAAGAGCACAGGCTGTCATTTTCCTCCGTATTAGCCCATGCTTTTGAGGTGGAATCAAACGAGGCTTTTAAAACAATCACATTCTGTTGGTTGATTGTATGATAATAACGCCAAGGACCTTCTTGCAATTTTGCTCATGAAGAATATGGTTGCCTCATGGGGATAGACTGCCTGTGGGTGTCTTACTTTAGCCACTTTGAATTGGCTTTCTGCCCCATAAAGCAATGCGCAACTTCCATTATGCTTTATTTAATGGAACATCTTAATACTTGTTTTTGTTGCTGCTGAAAAAGAGTTTCAGGTGTGGATGCACATTTTTGTCACATTAGCAGTTTAAGAAACAAATACAGTGATGGTAGAATGCATCAGAAAAATTGCTAGCGTCATAGCAGGAGGAGGCTGTAATGCAGTAAGTTGGCCACTGTAACCTTTAAGCCTCCACTAAGGAAAGGAAGGTTAAAACTGCTATTGAAAATAATGCTTCTTTTCTACATGCTGTTTTTTAGGCATGTTATGATTACTTGCACTGTTGTTCCAGTTGATTAAGTCTGGTACTGTGTAGTTTTTCAGAGGATTACCTGCATACATTCTATTTTCAGGAGCATTTAAAAAAATTTAAATACACCGTAAAGGATCTGTATGTGTAAATCAGGAGGAGCTTTGACTGTGATTTTGGTTCTGTTTCATGCATATAAGTATTTCTGCCTATCTATCAACAGACAGTGATGAATGAGAGCTGGAAAGCTGATGACTCGGATGGAAATGATCTCAGTCTGTCTGAAAGAGTGAAGGTGAGGTTTTCATTGATTTTCTTCAAAGTGGGGATTATGAGTAGAACATGACTGATTTTTGCTTTATTTATTTACAAAGTACTTAAAATTTGTTGATGTATTTCTTTCCCATTTGTGGGAAAGAAGCATGAGAGCATCACCATCCAAACTTTTTGTCAAATGTTAATGAGTATGTACTTTTAAAGTGTAAATGTCATGTAAGCGTTGATGAGAATGGTGTCAAATCAGGTTGCAAAAATTATCTAAGAGCATCTCTAATTACTGCATGGGAACACAGAATCCAGTGCATATAGTGACTCCTCCACAGTAACACTATTTGCATATAGGCTGGGAAAGGCCTTTCACTCTCACCCTATGAGCCCATTCAGAGTGCTACCTGAAATAAGAAACGTCTTTTACTGTGGTATGTTTTAGATAGTTAAGACCATTTTGAAGGGACATCAGCCTGGAAAAACAGTAGTGCAACGTCCCAGATGAAATACTAAAAATTTAATAATTCTTAGCTTTTTTATTTTCCATTCAGTTCACCATTAGTATCAAAACAGAAGGATAAAGCTCTGCTTTGCCTACAGCATGTATTGTCTCTGTGCCGTATACAGTGAGCTTGCAAAACTGCAAAGTACCTTGTCATGTATCTTTTTTATTTTATATCATATTTTATTTCTCCATCTTCCCACTAAGTTCCTGAAAAGGTTGCTGTACAGCTTGAGCCTCTTTTCCATCACTGTAGTTGATATACAGTAACTTTGGCAGCAATTCTTTGCCTCTACTTAAAAGTATTTCCTTTGGGTTACACATTTCAAAGAAAACTCACATGCTTTCTTGGAAAAATGCAGGCAAGAATGGAGAAGATGAAGGAGACAATGTAATGCTTTTTTGATTTGCTCTAGATTGTACTGTAAGAAATGGAATTCATACATTTTAATCTATTTTCCAATTTGGGGTTTTTATGGCAGGTGGACAAATACTTAGATTTGGAAGATATAGACACAGATGAAGAGACATGCAGTGGTAGGTTTCTCTCCTCTTCGTATTCACTATCATTGTCTGTCTTTGGATGCAAGTGTATGGACGTTGTTTAGAGCAACATTTCTCATCTAAAAGAGATGTTCTTCCTCAGTTCTTCTGTTGCTAGAAAATTCCCCAAATTGCCCAAATTAAAGTACTCATTTCTTCAGCCTGAGAGGTAATGAGATAATAAATTATACGCAATATTTATTATACTGTGTCCTGGTGAGAAGTTTTTTTTTTTTTTTTCAAGATTTTTCAGAATTACGGAACACTTCTTGTTAGCAATGTTTCTACATTTTTCTGCACTTCTATTTTGTATTGAAATTATTTTGATTGCAGAAGTTTCTCCACAAAGCAACATGGGTGCTAAAAGAGAGTTCTGTAAAGTGGAAATATTTAATGGAAATGTTGTCCCTACCTATTAAAATTATTTCATCCTGGCTTAAAATAAGTGAGACTAATCTTTAATTCACAGTGAACTTCTTTAAGAATTCCAGTTATGAGCATTTCGAGTTGTGTTGAACTGTTTCATACATCTGTAATAATTTTAACTCTCCCACTGCCAAAAAGTAAATAGAAACCTAGTGTCCATAGTTGTTTGTCTATCGCAGGTGCTTGTGTGGTCTTTATTACCACCAGAACTGATGTCATTTTAGTGATTAAATATATTTTCCTCATCTATGCCTGTGACTGCACAAAGAAACCAAGCCACACAGGTTAAGGGATTTGCCTAAGGTCACTGAAACAAGCTGTTACAGAGCAGAACTTTGGTCCTCAGTTCCTTGGTTATTGTGATTTGATGAGTCTGTCTAATCCATTAAAGTTTTGATTAGTCTTTCCTTTCTGTATGTGCAGAATTCCTATGAAGTCAGAGGGCATAGGGACTTCCCACTGATCAGTATTTGGAGCTTGGCTGTGGCTTACAAGAAAATAATAAACCAACATAAGTGAGGTTTACAGTAAATATTCTTTTCCCAACCCGGGGAGTAAGATAGCAGTCCTGTATCAGGTACAGACATCCAAGATTTCTTCTGAGTGCAGTGTTCATATGTGCCCATTTTTCCCTTTGTAGGACATTGTTCTGTGTTTATGTCTTAAATTCTGGTAATATCTATTAAAAACCCTGGGGCTCACTGGTAGAAGTCTAAACACATATTTCACTTGTATCATAATGAAATGAGAACTGTCTATATCTAGTTCATGGAAGTATTGTTAGATATCTCTGGTTCAAAACAGGCCACAAATTGGATGATGAGAAATAAGCCCAACACTAAAATACCAAGCAGGGCATTGAGGAAAGAAGAACTCTGCCAGAGCTTTTGTATAGCTTACCAGTTTCTGGACCATGTCAGACTTTGCCTCTCTCCAGGCTTTTCTGCGTATTTGTGTGTATGCAAGAGTAAATGTTAATCACATATGTTTAGAAACCCCTAGTAAAACAGACTGCATTTGAATAAGATGAGAATTACAAAAATTATCATCTGTTTGTACTGTCTGAATAGCACTTTATGCAAGCCACATTGGGAAAACCTTTCAGTTAGTGCTTTTATTGGTGATTATAAAAACAATAAACATAACATTGTACCACCACTACTGTCGATTATCAGTGTGCTAACGACTCGCTTTTTACGTGACATTTGATTTGGCTTTCAATCTCTGCTCTCCTCAGCTCTTCCCATGAGACAGCACTCCCTGCACAGACTACCTCAGTGCAGAAAGAAGTCCTGTCAACTCCCAAGCAATCAACAGTGCTCACTAACAATATTAAGCATTTAGATTGTATTTTATAACATCAAAACACTACATAGCCAGAAGTTAATTATTCGTTCTAAACTCTGTAAGGAAAGTGAACAGCATCCAAATTTGTATCTGGGAAACCCACAGCCTGGGTCTTGCCCAGGGCTTCTTCAGTGGAGATAGTTGTTGAGTCAAGATGAAAAATTTCTCCTTGACTCCTAAGTGCAGAAAATAGGACTTATAGTTTGATAGTTGTCTTACACGTCAAAATCCACTTGGGAGACTTCATAATTAGGTATAATCTTACCCCTGTAGAAACCATAGCAACAAAATGCAAATTAAAATATAAAATGGTGTCGCTTCTATTGTTTGTAATAATAAAGTAATATAAAATATTATCCCTATTGACCACCTGAATTCTGAAGAATTTCAGTTAGTTTATAAGTGAGGCAAAGTGTGACACAAATTTGAAAGACATTCTGTTGCTGGCCTTTTTAAATGCTGCCACCTGTATGTCAGAACAAATGATACATTTAAGACTTGATATTGGCAAAACAGGCTAGGATACCCAGTGAAAAATGTCATACCTCGCTAGTATAATTACAACAAGCTTTTATCTCTGCTTGTTATTGGCAACAGTTAAGTATCTCCGTACTTCATTTAGCTTTAAAGGACAGATCGGTTAGTTGAGTTAGCAACTGTACATTAATACAATAAATACTCACCCTTAAGGGGAAATGGCTTAAAGTTGACAGTGTGAAAAGCATGGTAGAAAATAGGTGCTAAAACATACCATCTAAACCAATGCTTTTTGGGAGATGTCCTGTAAGAATCATTCTAGTGGGGTTTTTTCTCTCCCTTTTTTTTTTTTCCAACTTATTTTTCTAAGTCTAATGTCCTTTAAGGTGTGAATGAATACAGTTGCTTCTTACAAAAAAAAAAAAAAGCAGCCCATAGATTTGGCCAGTATACAAGTTCGTTGTAGCTGTTTTCATTAGACAGCACTGGGCTGAAAGTCTGAAACCAGGGCAGTGCTTTGCATTGTGAGACTTTGGCGCAGTAAACCGTGATTGGCAAAGTAAAATTGCTGCCCTAAGCCATAGCTTTAATGCGTCGTGTAGAGACAGCATGTGTATGGTGGACTGTTTAATCACTCTTTCTCACTGAATTTAATCTGTAACTGTAAGTAGCTTAAAGCAACAATAGAGGTGATCAGGCTTTCTCCAGGGACATGGAGAATGCCTAGTACCTATGTTTTGGCAACAGAATTCCTTTCCAGGGCTGGTGACAAATCACTTGCTGCAGGGCTCAAAGGATAGTTAGGTAATAATAGGTAATATTTGTATAAAGTACAAAATATATAAAAAGCTTGTCTAGAGACCTTGAGTGTGCTACTTTTTAAATACAAGAGAAAATTAAAATAGGACTCATTAAATGTATGGGTGAGACTGCATAGGCAAGGATATCAGAGTGTCATCCTAATCTGGTTTGGAGCCTTGAGGTGCTATAAAGTTGTCTTTTCAAAGTCTCAGTTCTCTGTAATCCCACAGAGATTGAGGAGAACCCAAGTGAATCAGTTTGAAGCTTTGAAGCTGTGGCCAAACGTAACTATTTGATTGTTTAAATAATTCTTTAGGCATATTATATCAATTTCTGTTATTTTCTATAGTTTACGTCTTTGCATTTGTATTTTGAGCCTATATTTATGTCCAGAAAACTCAGGTTGAGGGAGAGAATTCAGAGTTAAATTATGTGGATTTTTTCAAGTATGGGGCTCCCTCCAGCTGGTGAATCTCTTTCTTTTTTTTCTGCTCCAGTCTCTGCAATCCATTTAACACTGCCTCGAGATGATTTCACACTAGTCAGCTCTTCGGGGCTAACAGCCTGAAGCCTGAGAACCAGGGAATACAGCAAAATTTAGCTTTTAAGCTTTTTTCATTATCACTACCTCCCTCCTCAGCTCCCCATCAACAGCATTTTTGTGAAATGTAGTGTCTGAAAGTGGTAAAACCTGTGTTAGTGTATCTATAGCTAGGCATCGTTTGGCTACAGTAAAGCTAAAGATTTAGACAAGACTTTGAACTTCTTCACTCTTGAAAGTTCAAATCAGGTTTGTGCCAAGAGATTCTTTTTTTCTGTACTTATAATTAATGTCAATGGTACGCAGTGAGCAAAACACCCCAGCTCAGCAGTGTTCAAAGATGTAGTAATCACTTCCTGTGGGTCTACCGTGTGTGTAAGGTAGTAAAGAGAAGACAACTGATCAGTTGCCAAATACACCCTCATTAAAATGTGCTGGACTTGAGTAAAGTCATCGGAGTTCACTGCCATATCATCCAGGAAGTTGATTCTTTATGGTATGAGGTGTATTTCAAAATCTCTTCTCAGATTTTTGATATCACTGCCGGCTCAGTTGTCTCTATAAATGGTGCTGTTGGCAGTATCCAAGGCTTTCCTGTTGCTAATTAATCACCTCCACAGAGAACATAATTAGCAGCTTAATTAGGATCATCACCACTAGTGCTGTAGCATCAGCTTAAACCAGCTGTGAGGTACTGGCTAGAACTTACAATAGCCTACAGTTCCTTTGGGAGTTCCCACTGTGAAGGAGGACTGTCAAAACTCCCTAATTTTTCTCTCTGAAGGAGTTTCTTGATTAAACATTATCACGAAAAGCAGCATTTACCGATTAGACTTTCATATGCTGTCACACAGCCAGAATAGAGAGACAAAGCTCATTTCTGGCATGTCTACTGGCAAACAAAGGTTGATTACCATATTCTTATGGGGTGATTGAAGGGAATTTTAAACATTGTTTGCATTACTAACGAGCCTTAAAATAGTGGAATTGACATTCTGAGTACGACAAGCACTTCTTGCTAAAAGCAAAAATAAATTTCCTTCTGTTGTCCTAATTTTTAAGGGTTGTCTTTCTGAGCCATTGCCAGACAGTTGCATAACAGTGCTTCCTCCTCATCTTCTCTCTGCAGATTGGTCTGTTGTGGGGGGCAAGTTCTTGGTACAGAAATAGTCAGTGTTTATGTCAGGAGGTGATACAAACCTCCTGATGTCCAGGCTTTCCTTCAGTGAGGGTATATATTTAGGGTGCAAGTTTGAAACAATAGCAGAAGATGCCGTTGCCTTTAAAAGGGCATTCACACCTTCCTTCTGTCCTACAAATAGTTTTGATGCAAGTTTTGAAAGACAGAAAAAAGCAGTTGCAGAGCATGTGAAGACATAGCATATATACCCGTGGACTGCACGGTTCTGTTCAGAAAGCTTTCCCATATAACTTTCTCACAGAATAAGATCAGATGCTTTGCTGAGAACAAGTACTGAAAGCACATAGAGATATAAGCAACCAAGAGAACACGGATGAAAACTGGAAAACACTTATATGTGAATCATGAACCAAAAGACAAAAAACCAGGAACGAAATATCCAAGGGAATGAATTCAGCTCTTTTTTTAAGAAAATTCTACTTCACAAGTCCAGAGCCCTGCTGGCTTTGAAGTAGTACACAATTCCCAGAAGAAAACTAAATGAAGAATTTGATCATGGATTTTTTATGAAGGCCTAGCTAGGAAATCATTATTTTCAAATGCAGATTTACAGGAGCATGAGAGGTCATGTAACTCCACTACTATAGTAAAAGTGTGCAGGTGGAGATAAATCGCCACTTCTTCCTTTTCACTCTGGATCTGTGTACCCTCTTGTTGGTTCCATTAACTAACATTTAAGCAACACTTTGAAAATTTATTCTGAGCTTTCAAGAGGAAATCAAGCTACTAAAATGTAGTATAAAGCTGTAAAGAAACTTGAGTATCAGCCAGAAAAAAAGAGTAGGTAGATTTACATAATCCTTTGACTAAATTGCAAGACATATGGTCCCCTTAAGTTCCTTCATAAAAACATTACTGAGACAAGATGGACACATCTGTGCTGTAGCAGAGTTGAGATTGATTCATGTTAAAAGATATTTCTAAACCTAAGGCATATCCTTCTGAGCTGTCACAGAAAGCAAACCCACTGTTCCCAGTATGAACATTTTGCTTAAGTATGTAAAGGAAAAGTGATTCAGAAAGTCTGTGCATTTGTGAACTGTGGATAAAATCCTGCCTGTTCAGAAAGGTTACATGTTCCTGTGTCCCAAATATAGGAAAGTCCTTTCAAATACCTCTTTTTGGAAAGCTCAGGGAGGAACAAACATCCATGAAATGTCCTTGGACAAGAGAGTCATCTAGCACTGTGGTGGGAAATACTAGTACTTCTACCAGGTACTTAATGTTTCGGGAGAGCCATGTTAAGATGCTTTGCAAAGAATATTTATGCCCAATGTACAGGCGGTGAAACTAGCAAAAGAGAATTGAATGAGACTGTCCAACTAATAAATGGCAAGACCAGGATTCAGCCTGGTATTTTGTAACTCCTACTGCAGACATCTCTGCTCAGGACCTTCCTTCTTTTTTATGAAAGAGATTAATCTAATCCTGGTTGCTCTCTGAGTTTAGGAGCGTCTACATCCAGATTTTTAATTCAGTGTCCTCAAGAAAGAAGAGCTACCTGTCTATTTCCAAACACTTTTGCTTTTTCCTTAGTATAGCATATTTTATTATCTAGATTTTAGCTCCGGACCGCATGGATCTGTTTTAAAGATAGCTGCCTATATTATATATTATGCAACAATAAGTACTGCACACTTTGACTAACAAGCTTCTGCCTGTGTCTGAGCGCTACAGGATTTTACACAGGATTTTGCTAATTTATACATTGAATGGAAGAGTAAGGTTGATTATTTTTTATTCAGCAGGGTCATTAGTTCTCCCAGGAGAGGTGGAACAGACAGTGACTTCCTGTACACCCTTTTTTGATAAGCCTATTCAACTGAAGTTCAGAACTTCGTCAGTTCCACAGCTGTCGGACAGCAAAGCCCAAGAGGTATGAGGTCAGATTTATTTATTTGAACACTGGGGGTTTGGGGTGTTTTTTTTTTACCTATTTGCTTCTGATGTTATTTCCACAAGAACAGAGGGATATAGATGGAGTGTGTGAAACTGCTATGAGTTAACAAATCACATTATTAATTTTTAAATTACTAAGGAATTCTTAAATACATTAAGAATTGAGATAAACACTCTAATAGAAAGGTACTATTTTATCTTGCATGCTGCTACTATATAATCCTGCATTTTCAACATGTGTACTTCAGTACTTCAAACTGTATGTGGGCTTTTTAATATTTAATTGGTGTAACTCACAGAATACTTAAATAAACTCTTGCACTTCCTTACCTTTTAACAGATCATTACTTACATAGGATGATTGGGCCATTTAATTTTCCAGTCATCTCATGATCTTGCAACATCCTGCAGTTCTCATTGGGCTGAATATAAGAACGATCTTCTGCAACAGGGAGGTAGTGAATGATCCCTTTAATGTGACATTTAAAAGAAAAAACAGTTTTACAATATATTGTGATCAGAATCAGGATTTGTCCTCTTGGAAATGAGTAGCAGCAAGATGCTGCTGAGGATCTGCATTGTCTAGGTCTGGTGTGGAAAGGTTTGCATTATGGAGTCTGAGTGTTTTAATCAGACAGAATCAATCCAAGCTTTAATTTAGAATTGCCTTTTTCCCTCAGAATTTCAGTTCTTTTCAAACTGGAACAGAAGGTGTGGGTTGCTCACAGGCTTATTTTAAGTCATTAAGCTTCCTATCCAAACAGTCATTAACGTTTGGGAATGTTTCTATTGCAGAGAATTCTTCACCACTCTTTTGCCCTGCCTGATCATTGTAACGGAAGCTGAAGTTAGCTTCTGGCTAAAATGGGCCAGTTTTGATTGTTTCATGTGCTTATTGATGTCCCATGAGGCTTGAGTCAAGTTTATAAATGACGCGTGACCGGTGAAGGATTGATGTTCTAGCAGTGCATATGGTGCCTTCTTTCCTGAGCTCAGTTGTATTTAGTTCTTTGCAGTAAACTCTTTACTAGAAGGAACAGGTCTGCTTTGGGAAAAAGTAAATCTTCTAAAATGGCCTTCCAAGCTTTAACACCCACTATTCTTTTCCCTAAGGACTGACATAATTCAAGGTTTTTGCCTTGAGAAATATCCATTGGCACAAATAATAATAAAAAAAAAACTAGAATGATGTTTTATAGTTTTCTCATTTGATAATTCCTGCATAAATCCATAAATCCAAAGAAGTAGGAGGGTTGTAGCAGCCTGAAGTGTTTGTGTATGACTCTTTAAACTATAATTCATGAAAAATAGATGAAGATCCCACTGCATGCAAAATTCATTTACATTTGAGGAAAAGCTGGGTTATGAAAGAGAAACTGAGTATTATTACATTAGTTAAGGGTTGCTGCATTTTTCAAGAAGAAAGACGATTTTCACAACCGTTTGGTTGGTGTTAGGCTACTCAAATGAAGGCAGTCTGTCCCCTATATTATACGCATATTTGTGCCTTCATTTAGATAATATACCTGTGGCCTGATACTTAGAACTGTCAAGACCAAACAGGTCCATTTTAAAATCCCTCTGTGCTTCAAATTATCCATTACCTTGAAAATTAAGTCTTGCACTGCTTACAGCAGGACTTATTTAGAAAGAGAAAAAGATTTACCCTGGAATAGAATCATAGAATCATTTAGGTTGGATAATACCTTTAAGATCATTGAGTCCAACTGTAAACCTAACACTGTCAAGTCCACCACTAAACCATGTCCCTAAGCGCCACATCTATGTGTCTTAAATACCTCCAGGAATGATGACTCAACCAGTCCCCTGGGCAGCCTGTTCCAAAGCTTGACAACCCTTTTGGTGAAGAAATTTTTCCTAATATCTGATCTAACCCCCCCCTGGCACAACTTGAGGCCATTTCCTCTTATCCTGTCACCTGTTACTTGTGAGAAGAGACCGACATCCACCTCGCTACAAACTCCTTTTGATTCTCCCCTCAGCCTCCTTTTCTCCAGACTAAACAATCCCAGTTCCCTCAGACGCTTCTCGCAGGACTGATTCTCTAGACCCTTCACCAGCTTTGTTGCTCTTCTTTGGATGTGCTCCAGCACCTCAATGTCTGTCGTGTAGTGAGGGGCCCAAAACTGAACACAGTATTTGAGGTGCAGCCTCACCAGTGCCGAGTACAGGTGTACGATCACTTCCCTAGTCCTGCTCACCACACTATTCCTGATACAAGCCAGGATGCTATTGGCCTTCTCGGCCACCTGGGCACACTGCTGGATCATATTCAGCTGGCTGTCAACCAACACCCCCAGGTCCTTTTCTACTGGGCAGCTTTCCAGCCACTCTTCCCCAAGCCTGTAGTGTTGCATGGGGTTGTTGTGACCCAAGTGCAGGACCTGGCACTTAGCCTTGTTGAACTTCATACCATTGGCCTTGGCCCATCAATCCAGTCTGTCCAGATCCCTCTGTAGAGCCTCAAGCAAATCAAAAAGCCCACCTAACTTGGTGTCGTCTGCAAACTGACTGAGGGTGCACTTGATCCCCTCGTCCAGGTTGTTCATAAATATATTAAACAGAACTGGCCCCAATACTGAGCCACCAACTGTGATTTGTGACTGGCGGCCAACTGGATTTAACTCCATTCACCACCACTCTTGGGCTCAGCCATCCAGCCAGTTTTTGACCCAGTGAAGAGTACACCCATCCAAGCCATGAGCAGCCAGTTTCTCCAGGAGAATGCTGTGGGGAACAGTGTCAAAGGCTTTACTAAAGCCCAGGTAAACAACACCCACAGCCTTTCCCTCATCCACCAAGTGGGTCACATTGTCATAGGAGGAGATCAGGTTAGTCAAGCAGGACCTGCCTTTCACAAACCCATGCTGCCTGGGCCTGATCACCTGGTTGTCCTGCATGTGCTGCATAATGGCACTCAGGAGGATCTGCTCCATAACCTTCCCAGGCACCGAGGTCAGACTGACAGGCCTGTAGTTCCCCAGATCCTCCTTCTGGCCCTTCTTGTGGATGGGTGTTACATTTGCTAACCTCCAGTCAACTGCGACCTCCCCAGTTAGCCAGGACTGCTGAGAAATGATGGAAGGCAGCTTGGTGAGCACTTCTGTCAGCTCCCTCAGTACCCTTGACCCAATAGACTTGTGTGTGTCTAAGTGGTGTAGCTAACCATTTTGCCTTGGATTATGGGGGCTCCATTCTGCTCACCATCCCTGTCTACTAGCTCAAGGGGCTGGGTACTCAGGGAACAACTGGTCTTACTACTAAAGACGAGGCAAAGAAGGCATTAAGTACCTCAGCCTTTTCCTCATCCTTTGTCACTATGTTGCCCCCTGCATCCAATAAAGGATGGAGATTCTCCTTAGCCTGCCTTTTGTGGTTAATGTATTTATAGAAACATGTTTTATTGTCTTTTACTGCAGTAGCCACATTAAGTTCCAGCCAGGCTGGTCTTTTTCCCTGCTGGCTCATGTTCCAGCACATAGGGATGGCCTGCTCCTGCACCTTTAAGATTTCCTTCTTGAAGAATGTCCAGCCTTCCTGGACTCCTTTGATCTTCAGACTGCCTCCCAAGGGAGTCTGTCAACCAGGCTCCTAAACAGGCCAAAGTCTGCCCTCCTGGAGACATCTTTGCTTTGAAATGAGACTGTTCTCTGCCCATCAAAACAAATCTGTTAGGGAAAGGCAACAGAGTGTGACTGCCTAGTTGGTTTTCATAGCGAATGGAAAACTATTCCCTATGAAAAATAAGCAAGCTTAATACTGCAATGTAGGATGTCAAATATCTATGATATGGATATATTTGTGAAGGACTTTAGGGGAGGGATTATATCTCTAAACTTATTGCCAGGGAAAGTTTGAATAAAGAAGCTCTGCTAAAGACCCACCATGTAACTTGGCTCATTGTTAAAGAACAACGTGTCTCCTTGAAAATGTTTTTCTGTCAGAAGCTGTTGGGAAGAGACTTAATGAATGACACAGCAAATTATCTGTGTTGTCCACCAATGTTGCTTCATCTTTCTTCCTAGGTTTTAGGTATAAAAATATTCCTGGATTTCAGTATCGACTGTAGCATACATGACCTCCCACAGGCCACTACAAATTGAAACAGCATTCCCTCCATGGTTGAAGTACATTATCATAGAACATTTACCTTCCCTACCCAGATACTTACTCTCTCCTTTATTTCTACTAAATACTTTCTTTCATAAAAGACATCATAGTTTTTTAATTAACAGTATGTCTTAATGTCTGCTTCCTATTTGTTCTTATCCCCCCACCCCCTATATATATGAGTGCAGTTGAATGCGTATTTTCCATCCACTTACTATAAACATGCATTCAAAGTAAGGTTCATCGCACCTAACTTCAGCTTTAAATTTAGTCTAATTTAGTCCTTCTGTCATCAAGGGGGGAGATAAGCACCTCCAGAAAGTAATTCATCCCACTTGCTGTAGGCATTTGTCCTAATGTAATATATCTCCATCCACAGGCTGACTCTCAGGCTTGGTCTTTTTTGGCTAATTGACTACCCTAATCTAGAAGCCTAATTTTTATATGGCTGGGATTAAGAGAGATGAATTCTTCCCATCTGTTCTCCATTGTTTGTCTTTGAGCATTCAAAAAAGTATTTACCATGCCTATCATTTTATCTTTATCTGTGGAATGGCAGCATCTATAACCTAAAATACAGCTTCCACTGAGTTCCTTTGGTTTAAGGTTTTACTGACAGGCATCAACTGAGGTTTGTTTCTGCTAAGTGCTGTGCATAAATGCAACAAGAAAGAACTTAAGGACAGGATTGACTAAGTGAAATAAGATGGAAGAGTTACAAAGGCCAGTAAAGACACAGAGATTGAGTGACTTGTCCAGAATGATTAAGCGTAAGAGGAAAACTGGTCAAGATTTATTGACTCCCAATCCAGTGCCCCAAGCTCAAGACAAACTTTTTTTTTTCTCCCAAGTACCCCAGTATATATTAAGCTTATATGAGATAATGGCATACATGCATCTTCCCCCTCCCCCTTTTTGCTTATTTTTACTGAACTAGTAAGTTTTCCCTTGAGTATACAGTGAAATCATTGAGTGTATGTGCATCCTTTACCTAATTTGAACAAGTGAATCATAGAGTGCCAATAATTACACAGAAATAAAGGTGTTAGAAGGACAGAGACAAGCTGTTCAGTTAACTGTAACTCCACACAGATTAATAAAAAGAACTGAGTTGCCAGTTATTAATAGACTTTTGAAAGTCTCAACTTTAAGGTATTTTATTTACAACATTACTTTGTAAAACAGCCTCTAGCAAAATACTTCAGTTATTAATATGAGCATTACATTCTTTTCCCCTTTAATTTGGACATGCAGGAACTGTAAATGAAAATGATTTTTTCTTCAGAGAGTAAATCACAGGAGCATTCTTAAGCAAACTGGCAGTTTTCTAATAGAGCAAAATTCTATTCCCAGAGAGCTCTCAAAAGATTTCAATTAGATGTTAAATTAGACACCTGAAATTCACATATTTCTCTCAGCTCCTTAGGCAAAAATAACAAGATAATAACTTGATCAGCTCAGAGGAGTCAGTGTTCTATTGCAAAATGTCTTCCTTTTGAAATAGATCAAAATTGCAGTTTGCAGTATAAAAATTTTAGATTACTTGTCTGCGTGGAAGGTTGAAGCGAATGGTTTCTTGGGAGAAGAAGCAAAAAGGGATCCCTAGTGCTTTGAGAGATGAAGCACACTGATAAATATGCAATGTGAATAAACTTTTCAAATGTGCAATGAGTGGGTAACAAAAATTGTTAACAGTGAAGTTGGGTATGTTCTACTTTGCCATCTAATTTCAGTTGGCATTTTGGGGTTGAGGTTTTAAACATAAGTTTTTCCAATGTTTCTCTGCACATGCATAAAATGTTCCTGGAATGACATGAAGATCAACACAAGGGCGTAGTGAATGTGTGTATACTGCCCATAACTGTGTTGGCAGACGAAGAATAGATTTGTTTTGGTAGAATCCCTATGAAGGCTTGCTGTAATTTAAACTCTTCATAGCTTAGTTATCTATAGATGTGGTAAAAAATACTGTTACAACTAACTGAAACTAACTGAACAGCTAACTGAAAAATATTTGCACCTTGCGTTATATTTTAGAGGAGTCTTTTGTATTTCTGCAAAGGAAAGACAGATATTAATGAACCCTGGTTGCAGGTACCAGTTGTTACCCAGTTGCTGGTACCTTTACTGGCATGGAATTTTAGGAGGCTTTGCCTGTGGAAAAGATGATACTGGACATGCATACGGTGAGGAGGTCAAGGAGTTCACCTTAGCCTTAATGGGAAAAGAGCTTGTGTGCAGGCTTTGTCTCATGCACACTTTTCTTGAATGTGCTATTTATAAAAGTTAATGATGGTTTACCTGGGATACCTTATCGACATAAGCAAGATAATCTTTGCATGCAGAATGAAGACTGTTTTCTAGACCAGCTCTATCTACAAAGTTTTTTTTTCTCATTCATAAATGCCCATGGTCTACAGGTCTGTGTCTAGGATGATTTATATGCTCCAGCATCCATTGAAGCCAGGCCCTAGAACATTAAGCAATACGGATGATTAATAAAATTATACAAACCCAGCAAAAATATTTAGGCAATATTACAGTTCTTAATGAAGGATGTAGATACTTGCAAGATACTTGCTGCCGTGTCTGTCAGCTGCCCAGCCACTGGAGAGGAATCCAGCTACCACTTCTCTTACTTATTAGATAGCATTAACTGTGTCAATACAGCTTCTTACAAAATGTTACCAGAAGTTGTGTGGAATACTGTGCCCTCTAAACTGAGCAGTGGCCAGAATATGCTGAGTGTTCTTCCTCACTTTCAGCAAAACAAATAAGTATATTCTTACTTCAAATACATAAGTAGTCATTGGCTTCATTGAGGATTCATCAAAAGTTTGAAAAAATAAGCATGTGTTTAAATGTTTTGCTGATTTGGTACTGAAGTACTTAAATCTTTGAAACACAGAGCCCTTGAGTTGTGTGTCATGGTTGAAATTTCTAGACATTTTATATTAACTTCTCAAAGGATAGGGAGCATTCCTGTACAGTTTGGGCAGTGAAGATGTGTCTCCTGTGTAGCTCTGTAATTAATTTTATGTAGCTGCTTACCATAAACCTTTTGTGTCATGGCCCCCTGCAGTTCCTTATCAGCGTGCAGCCTACCATAGTTCTTTGTTTTCATTATTTTATTTTATAGGCAAGAGCATTTATTCTAAGATACTTCAGTGAGAAACAATACAGAAATGCCGTACACTATGTCAACAGAGGAAAATATTGGCAAATGCATTGAGAGTCTATGTTCATCATGCAAGAAATACAAACCAGCCAATTGCATATCTGTGAGGTGGTGAAAAGAAATTATTAGAGTCTGAAAATTGATTGTGTGTCATTTTGTTCATTCCAGGTATTTCCTTTGCTGAAACGGTATTCTGGGATGTGTGTTACATTGGTATCAGGTGCACATACATTGAAGCTTTATGTGATACTAGCCCAAATTTTAAGGATATGGAATCTGTCTTTGAAATTTAACATAGCTGTATATAACTTGTCCATATCCTCATAGCCCTGCTGCTACAAGTGGCAGGAATGTAATAGATGTGTGCAAAGGAGGGTTTTAGATTCCTTGCCTTGAGCAAAATTAGCTAATGATATTAATTCAGATACAGTATAAACAGGGCACATTAAATGACTTAAATTAGGTCAAATTCAATAATTGAATTTATTCTTTTACTTAAAAAGAGCTTAATCAGCTGAGAGCGCTAGAGTCGGAAAAAATAGTTTAATTAAATATTAATTAGAAGTTTATATTTTGAGCTTCCTTATCATTGCTTGCAGCAATATTATTTATGTATCTGTTTTTCCTCATTACAGCTACTTGGGGATGATGTTCACCCATTCTCACTTGATGAAGAATTTGATTATGACAGCGTGGCACTGACCCCTAAGTTCTCTGAAGCTGAGCTGAAGGCCATTATAGAATTGTCTGAAGAGAAAAAAACGAGGACAGATGTCAAGTCAGCATGAGCTGAAGACTGAGTCAAAGGCATTCTTTGCAGTGCTGTTGAAATTACATTTTTAGGGGGTAAATCTAGCTCTTCGTTGTCCCCTTATTTAGTTGTTTTATCTATGTGGCCAGTAAATGACATCCTTGAGATTTTTTTGTTTATTTTACCAAGGTGCCTTGGAGCCTGAGGTTGCCTTTTCCTTAGGACCTTCTCCTAGTCCTGAGGAAAACACACAATAGGAAGATAGTGCTTGCCCAGAGTTGCTTGTATAATAGCTCTTCAGCTAGAGAGGAAGTATTTCCATCCTTTTTATATGTCTGTACACTGATTTGCTTAGGCATTAAAGTTGGCTAAGAAGGTCTGTATTTGTCCCTAAACCCAATGGGATTTTTTTATAGATCAGTGACCTTTAATATTTTTAGGCCTCAGTGCTCAGCTACTTTGTTGTTTTCCAGGTGGTACAGGGCAGTTGGAAGAATGTCTCAAATGACAGCCATGTATTCCCTTTTGTAGAAAAATCCTTGAGCGGGGTGAATCCAGTATTGGCTCAGGCTAGGTATGCTGGAGTAATTGCTCCATAGGACCAAAACAAGCTGGTAGAATTCAGAGTAGCAGTATGGCTAGCCCTAAAGCTGGCTTTTACCTAATAAAAGCTTTTTGCAGCTGACAAATCAGTCTGTAAACTCTTTCCCTATCATTATAAGACACATTATAAGTGTACAGTTATATGTGTGAATAAATCTGGGAATGTTCTCTGTCTTTTGGGTCACTTCAGTTCTGCAGAGAAATAAATATGCCTATTCAACTTTTTGAGTTGATCAAAATTGACATGGTGCAACTCCTAACAATTAAAACATGAAGTGCTACAAAAAGCTTCTGCACAAAGGAAAAAATAGTGATCTCATCCATTAAAGGAACTGGCATTAAAAGGCCATTAGATTTTACATTTTTTTACAGGAGATGATACCTGCTTATGGCTTATACTTGGCATTACTGAAATACGGCAAACTCTGGAGCTGAGTAAAGGTCAGGTAGTATGAGTAGGAGAGAAGAGTGTGCATCTCTGACACAAGGTAGTATGTACTCCTGCTATGAGGTGTTTCGAATTAATTTTTTTTCAGCTTACTGTAAAAGATTTGCTATTGAGGCTTGGTTTAACATCACAACACTGAATTGTATTATTGGTCTTTTTCTGGTATAACTGCATTAGCTAAAGTTTATTGACCAACATTTTGTCCTTGGCCTATCTCCATTATTTCTGAAGGGGGCGATTTACATGATGAATTTGGGAAGAGTGCCTGAGCAGACAGACTAGAGTCTAAACCACAAGTTGTTTAAAGGCTCTGGATGAAATCCCTGTGGCTGGTTGGCTGGTTGTCAGCAATTTATAAAGGCAAAGAAGGGTGCTTTGATGCTCCAAAGGAGATTTTCTGTATCGGTAATTTTGTAGACCATAATCACGCACCACTGAAATCTGAATAGCATTGGTTTTTACCTTGATTAGGGGGATATAATTTAAGAGTGAGATTAACAAAAAACAGAAAAGAAAGTTATCTCAGACAAGGTATTTAAGGAGAGTGATATAAAACTACAGGGATGTTGTATAGCAAAACTGGTCTGTATAGGACCTTGCTGGTAGAAGGTAATGAGAAATTTATTTTTAACATCTACACTCAAAAGGATGCCTGTGCTGTAGTTAAAAGTTTTTGATGCAATTGGCTATATAGCAGGTTGTTCTGTTTTCTTTTTTTTAATGTAAATTCATTTGAATTCAGTGAAGTTTTTTGTTGAACCCAAGATATTTTGAATTAAGTGATTAGGATCCAACTAGAATTTTCCAGTGAAACATTTAGCTAAAAATTCCTGAGCAGATCTATTTATTAATTCATCTTCTTCTGGAAGACTGGAAGACACAGATAATGTGTGTAAATGGGAAGGATAAGAAGTAAGTTCTGGAAGAGCTCCACGAGCAAATCTGGGAGAAAGAAATTGGGAACTGCTGTACAAAGATAGCAAGGTCAACCTTTAAAAGCCTCAACGGAAAAAGAAGGGAGACAACCTAATTAACGTGCAGTTTGCTAACCTGCAGACAAAGAATCAACCGTAAATTAAGGTGGACTTTAGTGGGTTTGTGGAATGATGAATTCGGCACTTTTTTTGTGTGTTTTTTTAGAAAGGTATGAGACACACAAACTATATATCAGTCCTGTTGGAATCCTGTTGCCAGTAGAGTCAATGAGAAAACTTGCCCAGGGGTTCATAGTGATCTTCAGGCCAAATCAGCTCTGGCATCTGTAAGTGCATTTTCTATTCATTTCATTATCAATTTTTCTCTGTACATTAGGGATACATCCAGCCATTCAGTTTCTTCTATCATAGGCAGATGAATCTCTTACCAAATGTTCCGAGTACCTATTATGCTCCATAAGTGTCATTCAGTATCGTCATTATATGGTTCTGTTTGATATAAAGAAACGCTTTACTGCAGAATACCCAACAAAATTGTCACTCTTTAGTGACATCCATCTTACGCAGAGAAATGGGGATAAATCACTGACATTTACACCACGCATGAGTTAGATTTTTGCTCTTTGTTAACAGAGATGAATATCACAGTGGAGATTATGCAATGTAGGCTACATTTTCTGAACGTGACATTTTATTGGCCTGCCCCTGTGGTGGTTTTTGGCCTGTACCTTTGTTTGATTATTCTTCAAAGAGGAGGCATATTTTTCTCTTCTCCATTACCAGGTTGTCATTTTTAAGAATGTACTTTACGTGCATGTTAGATTTTATACATGTACGTGGAGTTAGTTACCTGGAATTGTTTCAGTGTTTGTGAGGTTGTTTGGAGTCTGAATAATATATATCTTTTCCTCTTGTAGCTTATTTTCTCTTTAATATTTAATATTTTCAGCAGGGGTTGGCGAGGGACATTATCCTTTTCTATTTCTGTTTTTTTCTAAACATTTTTCTTGTTTTCCAAAAGAATGAAAGGCAAAACTCATGCATGGAATAGGAAGCTTCAAGTGCTACTCGGAATCAACTTAGTGGCTGCTGCAGTAGGGAATAGGATTTTCTCCCTATCACACTGACAGGAATTTTGACTGCAAAATCTCTGATGTTGCATGAACCTGTTGGAAATGAAGACTGTGTGATCCCTTTGTATTCATGAGTACCTTAATGTCTAAAGTGCAACAGTAATATGCATCCGTATCAGTCAGTGAGCTTATCTGTATTAAATTTGTTGCTTACTTGGGTGTTACCAGAAGGATACTGACTGTTTCTTTCACAGTCTTGACGGATCCTGAGTTATGGGGAGAAACTCCTTGAATTTTATGGGAAGTATAGTAGTCCTTCCACTGGGGCAGGAAGCTGAAGGGTTGTTTCCTTGGCTGGCTGTGGTGCAAGCTCAGATATTATTAATGCTCAGAGTTACTCCTTGTGACTGTAAAAGGAAGAGTAATTATTTGCTGAGATAATGGTTGTGAAAGAATAAGATAAAAATTGAAGAAATTAAAAGAGATGCAGACAAATGTCTGACTCGGACATTATTATGGTTCTAAATATATTTCTATTAATGCACAAAGGCCTCATTATATACACTCGTATACACACAGTGCCACTGAAAAAACATAATTTTAGTATGGAGAGTACTCACCAGATAATTCAGAACCTTTTGAAGAAGATGGCATGGAAACAAATCCCAGCTTTTATGGAAGAGACCCTTTGATCTTCTGGCCTTGATTTTCTGCTGCTATAAACTGGCAGAACTCCACTCAGGCCATTTATATTCATACAGAGCAGACAGGACCCTGGTATTTACAATCTTAGCTGAAAGAATATGTAGCCAAATCAATTCCTGATTTAACTTTACTGAATATAAAGCTATGTATATGACCCATTATCATTATGGGAAAATATTTAAGTGCAGAGCCAATGCAAATGAAATGTAAAAAACATCTTTAACTATTCATTTACTAATTTTACACAGGTTATTATGGAGTTTCTGTAGTGGTGTGTGCTTAGAACATTGCTTTTTGCTTTGACAAAAATATCACATACATTTTCAAATGTCCTGTTCAAATCATGAAACTTCATTACATACATAATTACTTAAGGTTGCCACCTCCTTTAAAGTTTTTTACCCCTCTGCATCTTGGCAAGGATTGGAAATGGACTTTGCCTTATCTTGGAATTGTTTTAAAAAGATCTGACATCCATTGTAAAAACATATATTTTCTTATAAAGGTGGACTCTCTCAGTTAGTCATGCAACACTAAATGCAGAAATAAAAATAGGACCAAATTCCTATTCAGCAACTTCATGTATGTCATGGTGTGTGGCTAAACAGCCACTAGTTATCAAAGTGTCTGCTTGGATAGCGTGCTGATTTGTATCCTGTTGTCCTCTACCTTCAGTTTTACTTGGAGTCTGAGCGGTAGCTTGGTTCTACCTAGGTATGAATTCTGACAGCCCTGCAAAGAGACTGCAAGACAATTCAGTTACGCTGACTGAAGAAGCTGAACCAGCAGTCTTGTACCAGGGCTCCATGCACACTCCAGCCTGCTGAATAATTTAGCTGAGTGTGGTTCTTCACCTCTGTTCAGCAGAGATTTGTGTTACAACCGTCGTGAATGTGATACTCCTGAAGACGTGCAATGGAAAAGTGATGACTGACAAGGATTGGGGCAGAGATTCATTAGACCCTGTTCACTTACTGGGGCCATGCTGAACATACCCTCCTTCACAGGCTGCAGTTCAGCCTTGGCATGTTCAAGCCACCCAGTAAGGTGAGGAGACCCATGATAAGGGTTCTCGCTGGCCTCAAGAGGTGAGCTCCCTGCACCGCAGAGCTGAGCGTTTGTGATAGTGAAGGGCATTCCCACCGCATTGTGCTTTCTTGTGGCGAGGTGTCAGTTGGCACAGGTGGGTGTGAAGTACCACATGTGTCCTGGGCTCCTTTTGGAGGGATGTGCCCTCTCACTGAAAGGCGGCTGCCTTTGCCAGTCTTGGGCACATGCAGTACTCCCAGGTGCTAAATGTCTGCCCATCCCTTGGGAAAACAAGACAGACAGTTTTCTCTGAAATGGTATTAAATTGTAGAACATCTCAAAAGATGATGAGTTTGGTAAATTTGTGATTGCAGGCTGTTGGAGGTGACACTTGTGTTTTGCTGGTGAGGTACTGTCAGCCAACGTTGCAGGTGTATGAGCTGCAAAATGCCACGGAGTTAGACTGGAGATGGTTTTAGTGCTTGTTCATGACAAGTTTGCAAGAAGAAAAGCAAGTGTTAAAAGGTACTGTCATTTTTATAGACAGGGAATTTGCAATTGCAGTGCCTCATCGTTAAAACGGAAATCAATTTTAATGCCTTATGAAAATACAGAAATATTTGTCTCATTTACAGCACTTCCAAAAAAGACAGATAATAGCATTCCCCTGATTAACGATCTATAATTTTATGTGCTCTGTGGTGTCTTGTTCAGTACATGTATCCGCATAAGGTTTCAAAATAATAAGCAAAGATAGACCTGAGTAAAATCCGTGAATCTAACTTCTCACTGGATTTCAGGTTGTAGAAACTCTATATATTCAAAGCCCTCTTTGATCTGAATATTCCCAAACTTTAGGGAAGTAGATACTCTACTCTAAAAATCTCTAACCAAACATTTCTCAAGCAAACACTTAGTACCCATCTGCACTACAGAAAGCAAAGCAGTCAGGGACCTGCCTATATAGAAAGAACTTATGGAACCTAACAATTGGAATAACTGCACTCTGTAGGAAGTTAATAGTATTCTATAAAAGGACTCCAAAGATAGTAGAATTAAATGGAAAATTATATTTTTCTAGAGAGTGAACCATATTAAAATATTCTGTTGACTTAATACAATTCTTGAGAACCTTTGAATGCCCAACTGAAAAATTAGTGTAATCATTTTGTAATTCATGTGGATTTACAACACAGTTATATCTTGAGCCTTAAAATGAGATTAAAAATTGTGTGGGATTCTTCAGCGTATTTTGTGGCAGTGCTAACACCATAAATTAAGGCTTTAGCCTCATTCTGTCATATGTTACAACAGTTTGTTCTTTTGTGGCTATTGTGGTTGAGAACTCTGGTGGCACTGTTTCTGGAGTGCAGGTGTGTACTTGGAGGAAGTAAGCCTTAAGTTTAATAAGTTTTCTTGAATCCATCTGCTTTTCTGTCCCTATGTATAAAACCTTGTAATCTGCAATATGATATGCATAATTCTTAGAAAGAAGCAAGTGTCATTTATTATGTTGCTCATGCTTCTCAGTAACTTAGCTAGAGGACAAATTCTACCGATTACTTTGGAGTGTTAACTCTGTCACTTAGATTTGCTGCAGATTGCACATTTGTTCTTTGAGAGAGAAATATTGAAATGCATTTTTTTATCCTCTTTATTTTTGTTTTTGTCTTTCCTACGTCAGATTTGCAACTAGCTTTCCTAAACTTGACAAGACACTACATTAATCCGATGAGCTACTTTCATGCTGGATAAAATTTTAAAGTAAACAAGATGGAAGGCTGGTGTCTGGGCCAGGGAACATCAAAGCACTGTTAGCATTTCATGGCACAAACTTAGCATTTGCAAAGCTTTCAAAAACAAACAATCAGGAAAATACAAATAATGGTCAGCCTGCTCACCGAATGAAAATTTAATTTCAAATTGCCTTTGTTTAAGTCAGCTGCTTACACTTCGGCTCCTCTGTCTGCCAAGGATTCTGTTACCTAAGGTATTTCAAAATCCAGACTGTCAAAAATACTGACAGCTTGCACTAGCTGAATAGCATTTCCTGCAACAAAATTGTGATCCATTTAAGGCTCTTTGTTTCGGGTTGTGAAACACTTCCTGAATTCCACAGATTTATTTGCCATTCATGAACATTAATAAAGTAAACTGTGCAAAAAATAATGGCCCGGTGGATATCTTTCTGCTGAGAGCAGGAAGAAGGGAGCTAGTGGAAAGAGAGGTTGGCTGAGCAGCCAAATATTGTCTGTGCTCTGAATGTGATGTTTGATGTCTTGCTTTTGATTCTTTTTCAATATTTGTATGAGAATCTTGGTTGTCAAAAGAGCTGACTGAGTAACACCCCTCCCCACCCCCAACCCCACATGTATGAATGTGCTGGCAAACAAGCTATCCAAATTCAATTGGCTACTATTCCAAGGGTAATATTATTCATTACAGAGCGTGTTTTACAAGGTGCTTGCAACTGAGATTAGACTGTGATCACAAATGTTCAAACGAGTGTTTATCTGGTACTGCTTGTAATCCTATACTTCCCAAAATTTCATTTTTGAAATGTATATTCTTTTGGTATTTTTCACTTTTTGCCCCAGAACCAACAAATCAAAGTCATCCTTCAAAGATGATACTGAAAAAAGCATAACTTGGAGTGCTCTGAACAGAAGTGATGAAATTAAGAATGAAATAAAATTAAGTAATGTTAAATTTAGGAAAAACAACTTACTGAAATTCAGATATACTAGACTGCAAGTACCACAAGGGAAGTTGGTGGAGCTGATTTGCTAAGGTCAAGTAAAAGAAATCTGAAAAAAATATTGGAGAATATGCTGTAGGAACAAAATACTGGATCAACCAGGGATTGGATTTGATTAATGTTTTCCCTCTGAGACTAAGGTACATGAGAATGAATGGTTGATATTTGAAAAATTTTACTTGTTAAGATTGTTATCATCTTGGCATTCCAATTCTGATAATGGAAAAAAGGATGGTTCAGTTTAGTGATGCAGGTTCAGTCTGACTGTCGTAGTTCCAGAGCATCTCTACAAACTCTTGATTTGTACACAGGCTGGCAACCCATATATGAAGCATCACTGCCAGCATTTGCAAAAATGAGAAATGATGTATTATTTAAATAGTTTGCTTTTCTGAACAGTCTAGTTGGATTACAATTGCACAGTAAGATAGGAGAGAAGGCTTTTGTTTAGTGCTCTTAAAAAGCAGTTTAATTTAGAGGTGAAAATTTTGAAGTGGAATGTTCGATCAGAACCACATTCGGGCTTTGAGAAAACCTGTGTCTGCATGTAGATCTGTGGCTCATGACTTCATGGCTGAATCTTGATCTCTTTGCTTAAGTAAATGACATCACGTTTGATCTTACCTTGGAATATGTGAAGTTAGTTTTTTTCCAGAATCCAAAAGCACTGTCAAATTTATGTTTGCAGGGCATGCTTCTTTTACTGTTTTTTCTCCTTGCCTTTATTGGTCTTAACCTGCCACACTATATAGCAATCAATATAATGTAATATACAGAGAACAGGGAGTGGCATTGCTACATTTTTCAAGAGGAAAAGGGAACCTTCTCCTTACTGAGAGCTGAAGAGGCCATTGAAACCCTTTGGTTGGCCACTTGTCAATTTGAATAGATGTGTATTGAGTTCAGCCTGTATTTTCATGAAGCATTTGTATTACCCAAATCAGGGGGGTACTGCTGGTTGAAGTAATTCGGAACAAAACTCTATTAAATTAACTTCAAACTAGTCTGTCTTTTGGTCACTATAAATTCCTCTTGATACTCCCGTCCCACTGTAGCTCTATCAGAATCAACATAACAAACATACGGACTCTCACTGCTGTCTCTTTTAGTTAGGCTTGCGTATAATGCTGCGAGTTCTCTGGGACACTTCTAAGGAGCTGCAGCTTACCAGAAGGCTCCCCGGAGGAGAATGTAATTTTTATTTATTTTCTGTTCCAAAACATGCCTCCATATAATGCTGCCTCACCCTGTCCTCCCCAAAAGAATGGCTAGGGGAGAATGCCAACGCCTAGACTGATTACCACTTGTTGGTTTAACTGTTCATTTTTTTGCTTTTCGGTTCACCATCCCTAACATTTCTTTTCCAGATGGAATTTTACTTCTGGTGCCAAGCACTGAGGAAACAAAAGCGTGTGTTTCTTCAAACCACGCCCATCTTAATAACATTCGCAAAGATGTTTGCTGATCTATTCAGTGGGAGAGGAAACTGATTGCTACCTCACAGTAAAGTTTTTCCGTTTTAGATGTTAATTGTTTTAAGCACTCTGGAGTTTTCTGTGACCTCTAGGTCATTTTTTTTTTAATGATGGTTGATACAATCTCTCAGAAGAAGGGGAGAAAAAAAGTACTCTGCTGGCCTAGTTTCAAGTAACCTCTAAAAGTTCAAGTGGACCAATTACACATAAAAAACCAACAACTTTTGTAAAGCTTCATTTGAATCCCAGAGGGGAAAAATGATAGAAAATCAATTAACTTTCCACATGAAAAAATAGCTCATATTGCTAAGCTTTCCTTGCATAGTTTCTTGATTATGTTTGGAAGCAAATTGCCTTGATTATACCTTTGACGGGAAGGAAAGCCTTTTAATTAATTTAATACATGCTATAGCAGTGCTAATTTGTATCATAGAACAATTAAGTTGGTCTGCACCGATATTTTTGCCCTGTTGAAAATGGATATTGCTCACTTAGTGAGTCATGCTCTTGCTGGGTTGACGCAATTATCTGTTCATTGCAGAGCATGTGACATAAAACCTATTAGGGCCTTTTATATAGAAGAGATGCTAAATGGAGTAAACAAAAAGCCAGTTTCAGTGAAGAGTCTGAAATGTCTCTTGTGGTCAAAAATTCGGAGAAATCTGAGCTAAACTTCAGAGCCTGTACCCACGCTGGGGACTGAACCAGCCCCTTCCCCCCCCTCTCCCCCCCCCAAGACAGCACCTACTTTGGGAATATTCAGACTTCACGTGTATTTTCTATTGGTCCTGGACTGAAATGAACAGTGGAGGTGATTCTGTCTTCGTTGTGTATTGACCGATGATCCTCAAACTCTTGTGCAGCTATGAACTATTGACAGCAAATTTGTAATAGCATCTACAGTAGCTGCTTCACTACCTGCTTCTTAAACCAATTCTTGCCTCAAGCTCTTAGCCAAAAACAATTACATTTGTGGTGTTTGCTGAGAACAGGATTTTTAAATGACACCATTAATTCAAATGTTCTAAATATAACACATTCTATTTCTTTCTTTTACAAATATTGTGTTTTCTAGTGTCATTAATGACATTACATTATATTGTTGAAAGAAAATAGTATTAAGTATCTTCTTGAGTTTTCTCTGTTGATAATGTACATTTCCTTGTCTTGCTAAACTAGGTTACTTTACTTTCCCTAATGGATCTTGCCTGTTGGGAATGTATTTGGCTGCACTGTGCTTTTCATACTGAGGTCTGCTGGGTCTTTCCTGGTGACTTGTAGAATCAAACATCCAAGAGCTGAATAATAAAGGATAGAATCCACCACCAGAGAATCTCTTTTATGAATTCACTCATAGTTTTCTAAACTCAGACAAATATTATCACACATTTTTCTAATATCCAATGACAAATAAAAACCTGTACAAATGAGGAACAATACTCACATTACATGCTCTGTTCTTTCTGATTTCTTAGAGAAGAGCCAACTGGTGAGGGTTTTTTTTATAAAAGGAAGGCAGTAATTCTAGTTAGGGAAAGACTTGAGGTGGGAGAGGAAGCTTTCTTGCAGCAGCATGAAGGCGAATCCGTGCTAGAAATAAATTTCAGAGGGGCAGAATCATGGCTGTGAGTGCTGTACAACAGGACTAGTATGTTCTGAGCTAGTGCGTTCTAAATTATTTAAAGATTTAATTTAATTAGAAATCTTAGATTTAATAACCAGCATTTTGAATTGTGACAGAATTGGGCTGGAAAACATGAGTATGCCAGAGGCACTGTCAGATGTGCTCTCTAGGCTTGTGTACCAGTAAAAATATTTAGTATTGACCAGGATGGCAAAGCCAGTAAACAGAACGGCTGCATGACATTGCCTGGCATTAGGTAGAGAGGTGCAATTTGCACCACTTAATTCAGTAAAGATGGACTTTATCGAGGATAGGTTTCAAATCTGCTTGTGGCTCACTGAGGGAGCCAATATGGTGAAAGGGCTAACTCAGTACCTGCCCCTCCCTGGTCCCAGCTGGTTGCTGCCAGTCTTTTGGACCAGCGGGGGACCGTAGCTTCAGTGACCTTGACTGTGATGATCAGGCTTAATTGACTAAGTGCAGTCAGTAGATGTATCTGAGAAAGCAAATGTATTTGTTTCCCGCACACTAGTACAAACACGTATTTGCCTTTTGCATCTGTGGGATGAATGGTCCGATGTAGCCCTCTACCTTCCCATCAGTAGGAATTATGCAAAGAAAACCCTTTTTTGTTATTTAAATTTCTTTCCTATCATCACAGATGCCATACGTTTATGTACTCTTAGTTCTCCCAAGTGAAAAATAGCAAAAATATAATAAGCATTCACACTACTGTATTTTGATTGCATTAAAGTACTATTTTTAGTGTTCAGCCTTCTTCATCAAAAGAAAAAACCCAACCACGTTCTCATCTTGTTGAAAGGCAAAGATAGGTGGTTTGGGAACTCTGTTAGTGCTGGGATCAGCATCACAGTTAGCCAAGACCTAACCCTTCTGATAGACGGAAGAGTGTGTCAAAGATGATTGAAAATGTCACTGGCGCATACAGGGAATCATGTATGGCTAATCATTCCCACTGTAACTGGAATGTTGATTTCCACGGGGATACTTTAGGAAAGGTGCTGCTTGACAGTTTCAGCAAAAGTATTGAAGACAGCATTTTTAGAAAAAACCCCACCTTGATCTATTTAAGTTCTTGAATTTTCCACTTAGGCCTGCAATCATTAATGCCTAACTCAAGTTGTGCCCCATGAGAACAGACCAATAAGAGAATCCCAGTGTGCTGCTAGCTGACTGACTCTCTTAAGAGACGAATGGGTGATGGGCAGGGTTTAAGGGGAAGCTGAAAAAGGGAGGGAAGAGAGGTCACTAACTAAAAAGTTTTTATCTCATGGACAAGAAAGATTAAAGGGGTGAGAAAAATATGTGATTCAGTTTGGGAAACAGGGTTAGAAAATCAGTGCAGGGCTTGCTGAGCATCACGTAAGAGTTCCAAAATGCTCTGGGCACTGTTTCCCAGTACCTAAGTCCACAGTTTTGTTGGGGAGAAGTTACTTAGTTACCCTTATTTTTTTTCTTATCTCTCTGAAATAACACGAAAAGAAGGGTAACTATTGACACTGTAAAACCAATTCTCAGCGCGGGACACATGGTGGCAATGTTGCACCACTGCTGAACGACTATCGTGCAGCACTTGCCCAGCCAATATTCATTTACTGAGCAATAAATAGGTAGATGCAGTAAAATGCTGCTTTACCCAGGGAATATTATACTTGTACGTGGCAGCACTGATTGTGTTTTCTATTAAAATAGAGTAAGGTATAGGAAAAGCTTTTTGTCTTTTCTTTTTACCACTCGTATTATTTGCATGCATCCTAAGCACTGGTGCAGTTTAAGTTTTGCAGAAATAATGTAGCTGGTATTGGAAAAAGATATGACTAATTAGTTTCATTCCATAAATCCAAATACACCTGCCTTAGAGGGGCACCTCTACCCATCACGCATACAGAGAAACCAGAAACTGTGAAGGTTTCTCCCTCTCAAAAGAAAGCTTTACTGTTCAAACAAGCTAGTCACTTTCAAAAAGATCTCTAGCCTAAATATAATCTTCCCTAAATGTCTACAAAGAAATACTGACATTGCAGAAGACCTTAGGAGGAAAAGTTCTGGGCACACATAAGGGTGAGTTTCTGGGTTCAGCAGCCGTGGACGGCTCTTGGCACAAAACCCCTTGGAGCTGCTGTGGTTTGGCTGAACCCTTCAGGTGATCACTGCAGCAGATCTGCCAAGGGTTCATGCACCTGTGGCTTTCTTCTCTGTTCAGCGTGACAGAGGGCCCCTCAGAGGCAGACTGAGTAGGAGAGGACTTACACTACAAAGACAATGCTGACTGCAGAGTATTTCAGGTCTCTGGGGCTGTTGTCTTTCATATTTGTCCTGCTGTTGGTGTGCTGTTGCAGCTCCACCAGCTCAGTTCCCAAGCCACAGTCTTCCCTTGTTTTTCCTTTGCCTTTGTCGAGCAGACAAATCCTTCTCTGTGCTTCTGTCATGGCTCAGCTGATTTCCATTTCACCAACACAAAGTTAATGAGGTTTTTTTCTTCTGTTTTTCAGCCTTTTGGGCCTAGACATACTATCAGCCACTGCTGGGTTATTGTGATCATCGTTAGCTCTAAGAGTCTGGATTCAACTCTAGATCTTGGTGGCAGGAGCAATGCACTCAGCAGGTATCCCCAAACTACCCTCCACAGCCCTGCCTTACTCTCCAAGTGGGAGAGGCCTAGGGGAATAGCAAAGCTGCAAGGGCTCAAGATGCCTTCTTACAGTGCAAGAAGGAAAATACAGGTTTTTTTCACCTAACAAGCAATGCTGTGCTGTCTGTTCTTTTCTCCCGGTTCCACCAGACACAAATGTAAAATAAAATGAAAAAAACCCGAATCCCAAAGCGTGACAGCAAGCACTCCAAGTAAGCCACACTCAACCAATTGCTAAGATTCATGCTTGGGAGATCAGTACTTTCAAACTGGTTGGTATAGGTTGATTTTTGTGAGCAGCACATACCCACACAGGCCAGCAAAAAACAAATATTAGGAATTAAACAAGTATTTGGATCGTGTTGCTGGTAAGGTTGCTGTAAATAAAATCCAGCTAAAACCACTGAAAATGTGTTGAAGTAATTGATACAGCAATAGTGGGGAAATGAAGTGGGTTTTTTTCAGTGCCTGGAGTCCTTTTTAGGTGTACGTTTCCAGGATGAAGATCGAGAGCCATACAATTCCATGTCTTCTTTATTGAGAAGAGAAGGCTCCGAGGAGACCTTATAGCAGATTCCAGTATCTGAAAGGGGCCTCCAAGAAAGCTGGAGAGGGACTTTTTACAAGGGCATGTAGTGACAGGATGAGGGGTAATGGCTTCAAACGGGAAGAGGGTAGATTGAGATTAGATCTCAGGAAAAAATTCTTTACTGTGAGGGTGGTGAGACACTGGAACAGGTGGAGGCCCCATCCCTGGAAGTGTTCAAAGCCAAGTTGGATGAGGCTTTGACCAATCTGGTTTAGTGGGAGGTGTCCTTGCCCATGGCAGGGGGTTTGGAACTAGATGATCTTTAAGGTCCCTTCCAACCTAAACCATTCTATGATTCTGTGAGTCATAGGAGGCATAGCTTAAGTGGTAGCAGAAAAAATTGGAATGGAAATTTGCCAACTGCTAATCAGGATTTTGGTATCTTGGAAATTCCTACCTCTCCCTATATCCAGTGACCAAGACTGAAGCCTTCAAAAATGTATTGAAGGAGGAAACGTAAGTGCCATTCTTTTTCAGGTGCATAACATAACCCATATGTTATGATCATTATTGTTATGATTATTATTTCGACTGTCAGTAATTTTTAACAAGAGAAATTAAGAAGAAGATGTGACCATAGTAATGACTTTTCTTGAAATATGTCATTTTTGAGCAATTCAGCTAGAACTGTAGAGATGCCACTTCACTTCCTGCACATGAGCCAGAAGACCTGCCTCCCGTACCACTGTCTCCCCACGGCAGACTGACATGGTTACTAATCTTTCACTCCTATTACCCACCCTAAGACCAGCCTCTCTGTGTGGCTGGTGAAGGTCCTTCCAACTTCCCTGCCTCAGGAATGCAATGATAGCTCACATACCCCTTCAACCAGTGCATTTTTTTCTTTCATTTCTCCCTATTCAGCCTCTGCCACGTCCTCACTTGCCCGACACCTCTGTCAATAGTGCACCAGGATTGCGCTACTTCGTGTGATTTTTCTGCAGTCTTTGCAGGCCACACTGCTGGAGATTAACAGTCTAGATAAGTTTCATTAGAAGCCCTTGGCCCAGCTGCCTACAGTCACAAGGCAAAGAAATGCACCACACTGTATGCCAAAGTGATTTGATTTACCTGCATCTTTTGGGTTTTACATTAAACCTGAGCTTGAGCTGACAAGAAACAAGCTCAAACACTAGTAGTTTTGTAAAAATTACCATCTGTGAAGTGCAGAGAAATAGGTAAGCTAAACATTTGTAATTTAGAAAGAAGGACATTAAGAAGATCCATTCCAAAACACACACACATCTTAAAAAAAATTCCTGCTGGCTTTTGCTTGTTTTCTCCGCTCACACATAAGTAAAATATTAGTTCCCTAGTCTCAAACAAGTGCTAAAATCCCAAACATTTATCAGTTGCTCTATTATTGCTTACGATAAAAAATTATGCTTTTGGCACTTTGTATTAACGATGCGATGATCTTCTGCAGCATCTTCTGCCGTTCTTTTTTAAAGCACAGTACGAGTGTCATTTTCATAGTTGAAGCATTAAGTCCCCAGGATGCCCAGCAAGGCCTCCTTGGTGTGTAGATTTATTTCCACTGAGCAGCTAGAAGTATTTCAACGAGGGAAATATACTGAAGAGAAATACAGTAGCTACAGATAGTAAAGGCAGACGCTGTAGAGTACTGACTGAGGGCTAGAAAGTTACAGAGATTGTGATATTTAACGCTCATCACTAGTTCACAGCTGATGTACGTTTACTCTGCTACCCTGGTAATATTTTACTTGGTCAAGGATTGATGGTAACAAACAACAAAATCCTAGTACATCATACATTTTCTCTTCTGTGGGAACGGCACACGGAAAGAGTGTGAATTTCACATACAGATGCTGAATTAACAATCCCGTTTTCATGAAGTGCATAGAAGTGATTTATTGAGTGGATTTCAGATGTAATATAAGCTCTTTTAGAGGCAGAGGGCGAGATTCCCCATTCACTTCTGCAAGTGTGGACGGAATAAAATACGAGTAGTTCAGACAGGACCATGGAAACGCAATTGCCTGGCCTGCCTTGCAACTCAAACCAGTTTGTCCTCATAGGAAGTGACACAGGCTAGAAAATGGCGAGTGGAGAGAATGGCTGTGCTATCCTGATTATCTTTCTCTTTATTCTCCTCTACTACTCTGCGATCACTGGGCAATCTGTTTTGTAGCAAACACCATTTGAGGTTGCATTGTCTTTGGGTCACTTCCTTTTCATGCTTTATTAAACGTCAGTGGAAGCTGCTTGCTTTGGGTGGTCTGGGCATCTGCAGCAGTAGAAGAGAGCTCCTGCAAGATGCTTAAAATACAGTCCAACATTTTCCATGCTATTCTGTGACAGATGTTTTGTCCAGTCATATTAATCTATCGTCTTGAAAATTAGTTCCTATTAAAGAAATGCAGACCTCATTTTCCCCCCTTTTCCTTACTTCAAATATCTGCTTTAGTGCTTTATTGAGGTCAGTTAGTGGACCAGCAGTAGCATGCATTAATTTTTACCCCTTCCATAAATTATCTTTCCGTGACTTGTGACTCAATCTATTTGGTTTCTTGCAGTTCTGGAATGAAATGTATCTGGTTCACTTTATTGAGATCACTGGGGGTTTGCATCTTCCCCAGAAGCCGTTACTCTACTTTTGAGATCCTCAGTTCCATTAGCAATCATGCTTTTGCCCTCATGTTCAACATCGTTGTTGTTACTGAAAACAAAGATTGGCTTTTAGATTGTGGGCTATAAATAGAGTGGTTTTGATCTCCCTGCCATACTCCTTGCCCGCTGCATGATGATCCCATTTCTTCTTTCATTGATACCTGTTATACAAAAAGGATGCGTCTAATAATAAAATGTACTTGTGGGAATGCTGGGAAGTGCTTTCAATATAGAAAAGGGCCCGAACACCACCCAGGGGCAATGGTTTCCCTTGAGAATAGAAGCAATGTGAATTAGATGAAATTTCAGTAATATAATGTGAAAGGAAATTCCCTCCTGGGAACTCACCAGACTTCCATTAAGAAGAGTGGGAAGGGGACTTCGACATTATCAAAGCAACAGAAATTCAGCCCAGCTTCAAGTCCAATCTCCTATTCTGGCCCTTTAACATGTAGGCTTCCTTAGCAAATAACATCTTGGACAATAACAAGGAATTAATGTATTTTTTTCCCCATGGTATGATAAAAGTATGTAGCTGTTCATTTAGTTTATTAATGGCTCATTGGTGTCTTTGCAATAGAAGATTTTTGCTGTTCCACACATTTGAAAGACAGAGGGAAAGAAAAGTCTATTGTCTAAGTTTTTGTTTCTTTAAATGTTGTCCCCGAAAGGTGCATGTATTTGCTCGAAAATAATTGCAAATGTCACAACTCTGATTTCAGCTTATGTGTCACTTGACTTTCAGGGATAAGGGCACTTAAGTTGCTAGTAAACTCCAGCCTAGAAATACTCTGGCCTTTTAGTTCCTAAAACATATTTCATAAGCAGCATTTCCCTTCTAGCCTGCAGCAACAAGATTTGACATTTATATATTGCCCCACACATACATCACATAATGTTGCCAGATTCTTTATGATTAACTGATGTAATTGACTTCTAAGATAAAAAGAAATTTATGTGGGAGAACTCACAGAATAAAACAAAGTTTCAGTTTTATTCCAAAGTTGAACTAAGAAAAGGAGGAAATAGGTCTTTCCTGAGGACAGCCATTCTGTCAGGAAAGAAAGCATAGGAAAAGCCACTGCGTCAATACTGGTGAGAAGCAAGGGAATGCCAAATTTATCCCACACTTAAGCAGTGCATCAGATTGATGTATCAGAGAGAATGCAGGAAAACACAGAACAGACATCAAGGAAGTGAGAGTAGATAAGTAGCATTCTCCAACTTTGCAGCAAGTCTTCTGCCCTCAGGAAGGACTGACTCACACTTATTTTTTGGGACTAAACTTTCACTGCTCAAGTATTAAGCTTACTGGTATCAGTCCCTGCCACATCTCTCTTGCATCAGGATGTATTCCTGGTGTTATTAAAAAAATAAAAAAAGGACTTGAAAATATACAGTGGATGTGAACATCACCAAACTGCACCTGAAATTGCAGTGCAGGGAGTCTTGCACGACATTCTTTTACTACCTGATGCATTGAGTGGGTTTTTGTTACTGTTACTAGGAAAATTCCACAATTAAAGCATTGAGCATCACTCCTAACAAACATTTATAATTTGCTTTGAAACCGCCTGAGCACATCTGGGCTCACAACTGCAGATTTCTTCAAGAACATTTTGTGGGAATTCAACAAAATGGGAAACTGCAAGAGCAACATTCAAACAGCAGTGTATGCATAACACACAAAAAGTCAGACAAGAGAGCAGTCATTTGAACATAAGGAATATTTCAGATCTCATTGAAACTATGATGAGAAGAAAAGGCTTTTGTTGGTGTCCTGAAGGCTTTACAACTTTGCCTGCAACTCTTGCCTTTTACCACTCTATGCCTGGATAAAAGAGTATCAGGATGACTATAATTTTCCATGTGCTTGATGATGAAAGGGTGTCAAATTAGTTAGACTGATAGGAAAATGGTTTTTGTTGATTTATTTATTTTTCCCATTGGAACACGGTGTGATTCTAGAAAATTTATCTTCCCAATGAGGACAAACTGTGAGATCCCGCAGCTCCAGAGGGACCATCAGTGATGCTGGGGTAATTTGTGTCCAGGGAGTGGTGCACTGTGACTCCTATTTGAAGAGTGCAGGAAGTCTATCTAACCTTCCTCACTGCATATACTAAGAACTCCTCCTTTTTTTCATACCGCAGCAACCGATCGCAAGGAATGACAGACACTGCATGAACCCCCAGCTAGTTAGTTTTTCACTACAGAACTGAACTTCAGCAAAGGGAAATAAATAAGAATACTTCAAGACCTAAAGAAACCTGTTGTTCTTGTGTTAATAAAAGAAAATTGAACAAAGGAAGGAATAAGACAGAGAAGATTAAGTGACTCCTTATCTCGTAGCGCAGTGACATTTTCTTATCCTTCTTAGAATTCGTGGCCAGCTCTAGGAGTTGTGTTAGTAAACTTGTATATTGAAATTCAAAGTACTTGCTGAACTTTAAAATATTTTCCCTAATGCCCATTCGATTGAAAAGAAATCTTCATTATTTCTCTATTTGTGAATGGCTTCCTTCTGTCAACGTTTTTTTGTGAGTCACCAGTAGCTCATGCATTGCTTTACCTTTATTTAGAGTGGTTAGAAATGCAGAGTGATATATACTATGAAGTAAGTAATAATTTTTGACAAGGTATGCAGTATGCAAAATGTCATATAATTTGCAGAGATTAATGCATGAGCCAAGTGCAAATACATTAACTTAACCAACTATCTGGAAAGCAAGCTTAATGAAAGAGGGAAATGAATGCAGCATAGGAAGAAAAAGGCATTCTAGTGACAGAAAACTGTATATAGCATATGTATTTAATATAGGGACCTCTATGAATTAATAGCTCTTCTCCGAGTTCAAGTACACAGACATTTGCCTCTGGTTTGACTCTCTTGGTCATATAATTCTGAGTGGGCCAGTTATGCCTGAAAATCAAAAACTGAGCACTGGAGGCTGAGTTTAGCAAATCTTAGTCTGTTTCAGGATGTCACACATCAAGGTATAGCATTTCAAAGTGTGTTTCTGTAACATTTTAAAACAAATACCCATGTCTCATTCTGCTAAGTCCCATTTCCGCTATACAGATTAGTAGAAAAGGTAAGACAACTCTGTCCTCAAGTCTATGCATTTCTAATGAATTGCTGCACGTTGAGATCTTTGGGAAAGATGTACTATTACCCTCAGGCACACACGTAAAACTATGACTGCGAATTTTTTTAATATGTATTGGTGGTCCATCCTGAAGTCAGCTTCAAAAGACTTTCTTGGTTACACTCTAAACCTGGCATATTTTCTGTGATAACACCAGAATTTACACTGTAAAGCTCTTGACCTTCAAGTCAGATGTTTTCCCTGAAGTCCTCTGTGTTGACACTACTCGCCTTACTATTTACTATGATTGGCACACGCTAATTTCAGCCTTTACAGACACCGGTAAGCTTAGGCTTATGAGAATCTCAAAAAACCACCATCAGAAATGCAGACCTGCCATCTTATTCTCTCTTCCTGTAGTGCCTGACTCTGTTTTCCCCCCGATACTTCTGGCCTCAAATGCTACAGCTTGTTAGGCTACAGAAGATGCCAGTCTGTATTTTAGTAACTTTTCACGGTTCCAGGCCCACAATGCCCAGACTTTTATATGAAAGCCACAGGGACATGAAAGGAAGTGAGTTTGAAGAAACAGGTTTAGAGAGAAACATCGATTTTGGCTGATGCCCTTCTTCTGTCCTAGAAGCTGTGGCAGTCCCTCCCTGTGCACCCTGCGGGCTCTGCCAGTATGGTTTCTGAAGCTCATTACAAATTGCCATAGGTGATAAAGATGACTAGCTATGTATTTACTCCTGCATTGTGGGCTGCAGTGTGAAATTTAAGAGCCTCTCAATATATAGAAAGTCCAACTAGATGATTGAATGGGCCTTTCTGGCACCATGAATCTCTGTCTATAGATATATAACCATTAGGATCCTGTTTTCTGTAGACTACACCATTAGATTTATGGGATTTGGCAGTCTGCAGAGGTAGCTGCTGTTCTGTGAGACAGAACAGATGCTGCCTGCTACACTGAAACGCACAATACCTTGTTCTGAACATCTTTGTGGTTCATATGAATCTAAAATAAATCAAATATATTGAAAACATATCCTAACTTTAGGGGCAAGGACAAATATAATGTAATCCTGTTTGACTGACTTCTCTCCATTTGGAATTTGGAGCAGAAATCATAAAACTGTAACCAGAGGATGTCCATCAGAAATCAAGATTTCCTCCCACGGTATTTTGTCTTTCCTTACAGTTTTATTTCTACAGTTGCTATTTAGAGCGAAGTCTTATACTTAGCTATTCAGATACAGTCTCTCTTGGCAGATAATGTTCTCAGAAACCCCTTATGGAAAAGGCTGTCAGAATGGCTGTGATAATATTAAGACACTGTTAACTTGAATATGCTAAAGTATTAAATCTTACTAATCACTAATACAGTGATTATCCATGTTTCAGGAAAATACAGTTTTAAACTTTTGTATGTGTAATTTAAAAAAAAAAGACATTAAGAAACGGAAATATTTCCTATTTTTATTCCTGATTTTAACTCACAATAAATAGAACTGCTGACAGCAGGAACTATTTTTCCATATGGCTAGCAGCAGAGTAGGTGTTATATATGGAACAGCAGAAGTGTATTATAGACTGGAAATTGTATGTTTTTAGCAAAACATACCTTGGAAACCATTAACTGCAATTATTTATTTCCCAGTCACTAAAAATATGTGTGGCCTGCATTTTAACTAGCTTATTCATAAATTCCCTAAATAGTTTCTTGGTTAATATGGTAAAAGAAAGAAGATATTCTAGTTCCTTTTTTATCCTTTCAAACCACTCGTCTATAGCACGCATTTAATTTTGAAACCACATAGCAAAAAGATTTTTTTGTATGTGTAGGCATGCCTGAAAAATGGTGAGAAATAAGAAAATCACATGTGAAAAAAGCCATGTCTTCTGCTCTGTCATTGCTTCAGGGACTTAGATGACAGTGGTAAGGAATAATAGTAGTTACTAAACTGGCTTGCACATAGGTGAACAGGAACAAAAGTCACCTTGGCTAATGTCAAACAATGGCTCTGAATATCAGCCCATTTCTGGGCCCAAGATTCAGGGAAGTCCCTTCAGTGAAAGTCACTTATGGACTTTTTTTTTCCTCACACGAGTTAAAGAATTCTACGTATCCTGCACTCGCAGCTGTTACTAAGCTAATGTGTCCCAAAAGTTTGTGTGCATATTAGAGAAAAAGGTAGGTCATATTCCTCTTAAATGCGCTCTGAAAGCTACCTTTTGCCTCACTGTTATAAAATTCATTAATTGACTTTTTCTTAACAATGCGTTCTCTCCCGCCTTTTGTTGTGTACACTGACTGTTTCGATTGTATCTAATCATAATTTTCAAGCGTTGTTCAAGCCACAAGGGAGAAACTGTACTGACAATAGTGCTAAGCACTGTTTGCTTCTGGCAACCCGGAGAGATTTGTTGGTTCATTTCACTTCCCCACAGTAACCTGATGATATCCATGCTGCCTGATAGTTCTTGAAAGAAAAGCATTAAAAAATACCTACTTTTTAACTTTAACTAGAGCCTGTTTACCTCATTATTTCTTTTTGTATTGTTCTCCTTGGAATAACTTAAGCTGGCTTTAAACTCTTTTCACTTATTATTGTTTATGTTTAGGATATAGAAGGCTGTTCAAGGAATCTACTCCTGAGTCACACTGGAAAAAATAGTGAATTAAGCTATATATATTTAATGGATGAAAATGTATTTTATTAGTGTATGTCTATTGATATTCCATTCTTCATTCCATTTTGTCAAACTTGGCACGCTGAATCCTGTCGCTTTTAATTATAGTACATTATTATGCTCGCTATGCTTTTTCTTGAGGTTTTCCTTGAGGACTCTCCCAAAACGAGACTGGCTGCCCAGCCAGAGAGCCTGCCTGCCAGTGCAGCCCGAGGGTGTGCCCCGGATCAGGACTTGCTGCCGCCCTGTGCCTGGGCTGTCCCAGCAGCGTGGCCGCAGCCACGCATGCCTGGCCGGGCAGGCAGTCGCATGTGCGGCCGTGGCCATGGGAAGTGAAGCAGTGAGCTGTGCGTCTGTGAATCACGGCTGCTCTGAAACTGCTCTAAAGTGCCAGTGCCTCAGCGAACAGTGGCTGTAGTCCAGCGGGGGGCAGGCTCTCTTGTGAAGAACACTGTAAACTTAACATTGGGCTCTAGGCAGAGTGGAAAGAGAAGAAAGGAGGAGACTTGAATGGGTGGAAGGACTCAAAAGGAGGAATGAGCACTCACTCTGCAGCATGATGCTTCCCGTGTCTTGCTCGAAATCATAGAGTCACAGAATGGTTTATGCTGGAAGGGACCTTAAAGATCATCTAGTTCCAACCCTCCTGCCATGGGCAAGGACACCTCCTACTAGACCAGATTGCTCAAAGCCTCATCCAACCTGGCCTTGAACACTTCCAGGGATGGGGCCTCCACAACTTCCCTGGGCAACCTGTTCCAGTGTCTCACAGTAAAGAATTTTTTCCTGAGATCTAATCTAAATCTACCTTCTTCCAACTTGAAGCCATTACCCCTTGTCCTATCACTACATACCCTTGTAAAAAGTCCCTCTCCAGCACTTGGTCCTCTTGAGAAGGGCAAACCCTCCTGAGATCATTCAGGCAAGGTTTGCTGAAGGGACCTCATCCTATTGTTTGCATGGCTTTCAGTTTTTCTAGTGGCTTACAAATACCCAAAGGCCTTATATTCAGCCCCAGGGGATGGGCTGTTTCCTTTGCTCTCCCTTGGCACACACTGCTGGATGATCTCCACAGGGCATTAAGGGGGCAGAAAGCCATCTGGATCAAGTAGCTACTCTCATAAAAAGGCTACAGGGACATACAAATGCAGTCAGCTATGTATGAGATCAGTGTCTGCATTCATGAAGTCAAACAGAGCCTAACAGGTGCAATCAGGCATTTATACTCACTAAGTGTTGGAACAGCCTCTGGGTTTGGTTATATAGTTACATGGTTTTGGTATTCATTTCCTTCTTACACGTTTTGTGAAATTAGATGTCATTCATAGAGGTGAGGTTAACAATGAGCAAAAGCGCTAGTTTCTTTTGTCTTCTACTCAGTAAATGTATTGTGATTTTTCCTAAATTAATTGACCAATAAATGATATAGCTTTATTAATTCTGTTAATTTTCTGGTGTGTAAACTTGTGATCTCGTTATGTTTAACTATGCCCATTATAAACTGAATTAGCATCCACGATAGTATTGTTGCACACTAGGCCTGTGTAGTATTTATTCCACAATTTGGGGCTCATTTGAGATGTGGTCTTCCACCAGTTCTTTCTGTTTCTTGAGGAATCATAGTGAAAAATACTGGAAGAAAACTATTTCATGGATTTTATTTCAATTATTTCTATTTTGTCTGCTAAGAAAAAGGAAAACTGCTTCAGGTAAATATTTTATTACTTGATGAATCCCTTCAATTGCCTTAATATCAGTCTTTGTAGGTAACTGTATACCTCAGTCCCTTTTGTTTCTATTCAAATATATCCAGAGTACTAATACTGTCTGTATTCCTTCCACTTATCTTCATAACTTTTCTTTCGTGTCATTTATCTCATAGCCAGAAATTGAGCCTTATTCCTTTATTATTTTGAATAGTTCTCAGATTGTTTTTGAAGGGATCGAAATATCCTATAAAGCAGCATCCACATAAAAAGGAAATTTTATGAATGACATTTCATGTTCTTATTGCCCTTGTTTTTTCTCCCTCTGTCTTTGTCTGTCAGTGGTTCTGCTGACATGGCAAAAGATGCCAACAGATACCCCATTGTGGATAGGGCTCAGCATAGATAACTGGGCTGAACGTGATATGTCCATGCTCCTTCTTACACCACCTTCCTTCTCTCCAAACAAAAAACCGGAGCAAAGCATCGGGGATGCTGGGAGTCATGTTTCCAAAAGACAGTGGAGATAATAGAGGGAATGATTTTCCACATGGGTGAGGCATAAGGGGTATGGGGAGAGGGGGTGACCTTCCCTACAATCTCTAAATTGCAGCAAGAAAGCCAGAGACACAGGGGACAAATCTTAATCTGAGAAGATCCTCTGGGAAGGACATGTCTGTGGTTATCCTGCACTAGTGGGTGGTGAAACATGTCAGTTCACCACCCATCTTTGCCACAGGATTCTTTCCTCTTTTTGGAGTGAAGCCAGATCTACAACTAGCTGAAAATCTGCCTCCTTTTAAGGACTCCAGAAATCAAATATAGAGAGTCTTCTATTTTCAACAAGTGTTCAAAACACGCAGAAACTGTATGACTGTTGGTAGGCAAACAGATTTCAGAGTCTACTGTATTTCTCTACTGTTAGATTTCTGTCCTCTCCCTCCCAAATAGTACAGAATCTTACAAAAAACACTGCAAAGTCTTTCTGGCTCAAAAAGGAAACAGGCAGTCATGAATAAAGACACAGAGTTTGGGTCAAGTAGGTGTCAGGACAGCTGGTTTCTTACATGCTTTATAGTACCTTATAGTACAGTATTCTTTCATCTAAGGGTGCAAAGGAACTGCCTGTGTCATGGCTTTTCAATGCTGTGATTTTCCACAGTGTATCACAATTACGGAAAAACGTCTGACCAATTAATCATGATCAAGACCTTAGAATTTTCCACTTCATGTATCCTGTGTGATGGTTTAACTGATAGAACAGACTGCTGTATAAATCATGAATGGAAACCACTAAAATCATGTTCTCACAAAGCTACTGGTTAGATCAGAAATTTCTCTGTCATTCTTTGCCATTTCTCTGTGGCTAAGGCCAGCTATAAGTTATAATAGTATCAGATTACTATTTCCTTGAAGCTCCAAACCTGACTAACTGCTGGAAATCATCAGCAAGTTTCTCCATGCAACCTTCTGCATTGTGCCATAGCTACCTATAAGGAAGCCAGGGACTGTATACAAAAAACACTAGATAAGTGTGCACGGCTATGTCCCTCTGCGTGGGTGGCTAGCCTGTAATATGTCATATGTAGTACTGTTTATCAGACACACTCTTTTGGATGCAGTGATGGGAGGCCTGTGTTGAAGAGCCTGCGTGTCACCCACAGACTGCTTAGAGTAAAGCTTATTTCAAAAGGAAAGTGCGAAGTAGGAATACACTGCATAGGCTGCATACACAGCCACACATGTCAGTTAAGCCCCAAACCTTGCTTTTAGAAAACATAGGGTCTCATGCATGCACCATAGATGAATGAAAGATGTGGTACGGGATTTTACTCATCAGAGATGGTTTGTTTCTCAATTTATTCAGCAAATTTATCAGTCTTCTAGCAAAGATACAGGTGCTTAGAAAGGTACACTGTGTAATCCAGATTTATCAGTGTATGTTGTGACAAAGGAAAGGAGGAGAGGAGAGGAGAGGAGAGGAGAGGAGAGGAGAGGAGAGGAGAGGAGAGGAG
>VFFE01009229.1:1076152-1102884 GCA_008921705.1 Burhinus oedicnemus
GAAAGGAAAGGAAAGGAAAGGAAAGGAAAGGAAAGGAAAGGAAAGGAAAGGAAAGGAAAGGAAAGGGAAGGGTATCTGTCAGCTATTTTTTGAGTCATTATCTCAGATCCAACTCTAATACCAGAAGAAGAAATGGGGGTTTTGGTAACTCTAATTATGGGCATAAAGCTGATAACTGCGATGATTGAAATTCAGTCCTAATCCTTACTGGGAAATAGTTACATTTGATGTAGTCCAAAGAAAGGCACAATGGTGTAAGGACAGATGGGTGCAAAAACTGTGAGAGAGTTGGTGGGTGGGTAGAGCAGATGGAGGGCTACAGTGAAAAGCATCACTGGGAAATCTCACTGATGGGTATGGTTAGTGTGGAAACAGAAGAGCACAAAACCCAAACACTAGGGGTTTTGTGTTTTTGTCATCCAGTTTTCAGCTGATATTAAAAAAAAAAAAAAAGCTTAACATGAGCTGGCAATGTGTGCTTGCAGCCCAGATAGCCAACCGCAGCCTGGGCTGCATCAAAAGAAGCGTGGCCAGCAGGTCGCGGGAGGTGATTCTGCCCCTCTACTCTGCTCTCATGAGACCCCACCTGCAGTACTGCGTCCAGCTCTGGGGCCCTCAACATAAGAAGGACATGGACCTGTTGGAGCAAGTCCAGAGGGGGGCCACAAAGATGATCAGAGGGCTGGGGCACCTCTCCTATGAAGACAGGCTGAGAGAGTTGGGGTTGTTCAGCCTGGACAAGAGAAAGCTCCAGGGAGACTTTATAGCAGCCTTCCAGTACCTAAGGGGGGGGCTACAGGAAAGATGGGAAGGGACTCTTTGTCAGGGAGTGTAGTGCTAGGACAAGGGGTAATGGTTTTAAACTGAAAGAGGGCAGATTTAGAGTACATAGTAAGAAGAAATTCTTTACTGTGAGGGACGTGAGACAGTGGAACAGATTGCCCAGGGAAGTTGTGCATGCCCCATCCCTGGAAATGTTCAAGACCCAGTTGGATGGGGCTTTGAGCAACCTAGTTTAGCAGAAGGTGTCCATACCCATGGCAGCCGGATTGGAACTAGATGATCTTTAATGTCCCTTCCAACTCTGACCATTCTGATTCTATGATTCTATTATATTTTGCACTCCTGCCCATCTCACTCTCCAGCTGATGCCATTGGATGGTCCAAAACAAGTGTATAAAAATCAGTTCTGGATAGTCTCTCCTATTTACGTGCAGCTCACTGACAAGACTGGGACTGATTAACCATTTCCATAGGCTTTTCTCTGAAAAGTTAAGCTCTCAGACTCCATATCAGAACAAAACCTATGAGGAGCAGCTGAAGGAACTGGGGTTGTTTAGTCTGGAGGAAAGGAGGCTGAGGGGAGACCTTATCACTCTCTACAGCTAACTGAAAGGAGTTTGTAGCGAGGTGGGTGTTGGTCTCTTTTCCCAAGTTATAAGCGATAGGACAAGAGGAAACTGCCTCAAGTTGCGCCAGGAGCAGTTTAGATTAGATATTAGGAAAAATTTCTTCACCGAAAGAGTTATCAAACATTGGTACAGGCTGCCCAGGGAAGTGGTTGTGTCACCATCTCTGGAGGTATTTAGAAGATGTGTAGATGTGGCGCTTAGGGACATGGTTTAGTGGTGGACTTGGCAGTGTTAGGTTTATGGTTGGATTCGATGATCTTAAAGCTCTTCTCCAACCTATAAGATTCTATGATTCTATGAATGTGCCACCCCAGCAGACTGTCAGGTGGGCTTGGGAAACGAGAGTGAGGCCCTGGTGCAGGCTGAAGAGGGTGACCACTGTGTTGTATTGGAAGCTGCACTGTGACCAAAAGGCAGATGGGCAGTGAAATCCCTCTGCCTGTTCCTCTGAGATCTGGCTTTGCAAGAACAAAACTGGCTGAGAAGTACGGCAGCCTTTTTGCTGGCACCATCTTTATACTGTGATGTGTGCTGAGGTACAGCCAAATGTGCAAAAACACTGCTGATAAACAAAGAAGACCCATTTTGTAAGGGAAGCCATGACCTACTTCTGTGAAGACAGCTGTTCTCTTTCTGGTAGGGAGAACAGCTTATTCTATATTTAATAGCAATATTTAAGGAAAGTGTAGTTGTAGTCAAGGCATTTAATGAGGGAGGGAGGGAGGGAGGGAGGGAGGGAGGAAGGATGGATAGTTGGGATGGAAAATCATTAGATCTGTTAGACCTGTTCAGAGAGCAGGTAGGTTTCATGCTTTTTAACCTACTGTTAAAGACTTGTCTTCATAGATGAGTCCCCCTTGTATTATCCAGTGCAGATACTGCTGAATGTATGCACATAATAGAAACAGGCTATTCTTCAGATAACGTAGTCTCTACTTGGCATGAGGAACGATCCTAAGGTGATAGCTAGGTCTGTTTTGTGGATGATCTGAGGGGAGGATTGGGAATGGCCTCTCTGGGTAGTGCTGACAGGGGAGTCCCACTACAGAGGTAATGCAAACCCATTGATGCAGATGCAGTTAGAAATATTATAGGAGATATAACACCACTTTGTCCTTTACCTGCCATAGTATTAGCAAAAAAACCCAGTAGTTATGGCTTGGTGATTTAGGCAACAGTGGCGTAAACACCCAAGTTGCACTTTTCCGGGGCTGTAGGTAGGGGGTCTATCTCTTGAAGTGAATGCATGTGAAAGGAGAAATTCTGGGTGCAGCTTGCCTTGAGCTGTTCCTTTAGGTTAAGGAGACTGCAGTAAGATCAGGCTACATTTTTTTTGTGTGATTTTCAGACAGCTGGCCTTTGTAGCCTTTAAAACCAGCTTGAGCATTACAGCTCAGACAAATATCAGATGCTTGGTGTTTTATTCAGTATCCGTTTACTCTGACATCTGAAGAGTCAAGTGAGTTGTTTAGGTCAGCTATAACTTTGTATGGAGATGTGCATACAAGATCATTAATACCCTCTCAGTAGCTGCACATCAGTATGCCCTGCTGCGTTAATGTTTTCAATTCATACAAAGGCTCTCAAGGGCACATGTTGAAACATAAGAACTCAACAGGCAGTGAAGTAGTGAATCTGAAAAGACGAGATGCAGTGAACATTAGACAGTAAATGTGTCTCGTTTCTACTCTCCTGGATAATCACAGCTTGGAACAGAGCTGCTGAAATGTCTTAAACCTTTCTGTAGACTGAAAGCAGAGCTTGTGAAGCACAGACAAGCATATTTAAAGAGGTTTCTGATATCTGTCATTTTTTATAGCAAAGCAGTGAATGTATTTTAACAGACTGAACCCTGTATGTCACCTTAAAAGGAAGAAAGCCATACAAAAAAAACCCCAACCTCTAAACAATGGATTTCTGTGTAGGAAGGTGTCTGTAAAATGATAAATTCACTGTAGGTTTATTACTCTCTGTGAGTCTTGCAAAATGAGCTACTGAACATCGGACTATTTATATTACTCACCCTTGCAAAAAACAAGGGTGTGTAAGCAGTGCATTGACACTGTGCATAGAACCAGCAGAATTCATTCATCCAATATGTTCATTTCAGAAGGCCATGCATTTTTATTGCCAGGTTAATGCATTTGCTTTCCATAATGCAAACGGAACTGAACGTGTCAAGGAACACAATAGTATTTTAACATATAGTTAGAAGATCTGTATTAATAATAGGCACATATCCCAAGGCAGATTTACTCTGTTTAGTTTTGTCTGTTGCAAAGGAGAGGTTAAAACTCGATACATTATTAAGCAGATAAAGCAACGTTTTATACGGTGCTTAGAAGAGCAACATCAGTTCCTGGGAGATTTGTCGTACTGCATAGACAAATAGCATGTTTATCAAACAGCTCCTGGGGCAGCCTTATTAGCTAGAGGTGGGATTTATTTATTTATAATAGTAGATCTGAATAGGAAGACAGTTTTCAATCATTCCAAAATAAATCACTTTTTTTTTTTTTCCTTTTCTTCCCCCCAAATATTTTATTTTTGTATTTTTCAAGGTGTTGAGCAGAGTGGAGGAAGAGGCAGGAAAAGTGATGAGAAGGGAGAGAGCAAACTGGACAACAGCCTTGTGGTTAGAGGCATTTCCGGGGCTCAGCTCCTCCCTGAAAGCGAGGGGACTCAGAGCTGCCTCCGGCTCCCCAAGCTGCACCCAGAGTCAGGGCCAGGCACATGCGTTTGACACAGGAGAAAGAGACAGCTGAATGCCTGGCCTGGAGGTAACATCACTTACAAAGCTCTTACGTGTGATTTGAAGCAGTGAAGTTTAATCAAAATTAGGTCTTTTCTGTGCCATCACACTGAATTAATATGTCCAGATAGCTAAATCAAACTTTGTGGCAGAAAGCAGGGAGCTGCTACCAGGCCAAAGTCCTGGAAGATGGAAGCAGAGGCAGGATCTTCCTCATCATATGTGCTGTGACTACCTGGGTAATGAGCTCTGTAATGCGCAGGTTTGGTGTACGGTCTTCTCAAGTTCACAGCACAGTAGTAGATAGTTGGAGCAATTTTGGGGAAGAGAGGTATAATGCCTTTTCAAAGTATTTGTTCCCCAGATAACAGCAGTTACTTTGTTGAGCTTGATCTTTCCCTTGGCAAGGTTCACTTTCATCTGTCTTTTGGAGCTGAGCTGCTCTATAAGCTCTTAGACATCAAATTTGCTGCCTACAAGCAGGACTATTTTGTCTGAGGACACAAAGTATTTCCCACCTTTGCATTGACACTCAGGCACAGATGATCTTAAAGAGTCAGCTTTAGTCTAGCCTGTCCTCCTCTTCCTACCTCTGTCAAGCTTATTAATTATTCCTTGGCAGACAGATGGGAGATATTCCATATTTTGGTGTGTCTCCACAAAGCTGAAAGATGAATGTTACCAGTGGCTTCACAAAATTCATGTCAGATTGTTGTTATGTTTTTTTGTCAGAATTGCTTAGCTTGTGACATCCACAGGGCTCAAAATATATTGCAGTCTTCCCTGGGAGTGCAAGAGAGACACTTGCCAAAACAGACGGCCTATTGTCTCCCCTGCCTGCACAGCCAACTTCTCTTTGAAGCTGAGGGAGATGAAGACACATATCAAAGGGGTGAACTGGTGCCCTACAAATTTACAAGGCCTGTGGTCAAAGATAAAAAAGCATCAGAAGGCACCAAGTTGTAAATAACAAACACTATTGACCTTGACTTTCAGCATACACCGAACAGTGTACTTTAGCCTGTGAGAAAGAGTAAGAAAAAAACAAAGACAAATTTGCATTGAAGCTATTACACTGCTTCATAAAACATATACTTGGGTATATGCATATGAAGTATGTGTTGATAAACAGCAAAAACACCTACCACTAAAACCAGGCAATTTTGAAATATATTCTGCCTTTCATGACTCCTTACAAGAGTAGATTTTATTTTTTAACAACAAAAATACAAGTTTTTGATAGTAATAACATTTCAGTACTTACACGATTGAGGGTAAGTGCCTGATAATAAGAGCTGCAGTAGGAGTTGTCAGGGATGTGTTCTCTAAAAACTAAGGTAACTTGTCCAGCGTAGTGGCTGACAATAGGAAGTGTTGATCTGGTTACTGCGTGCATCTATATTTACATGGCTACTTAGACCTTTAAAAGGCTTTTTACTGGGACAGTGCCCTGCACTTCTGCATATGTATGTTGAGTACTGTGGAACAAAGTCTTCCAAAATGCCTTGCCACTCTAGAAATGGACATCATTTGGCCTTCTTGCAAGAGGCTTAGTTCCTTCTTGTTATAGCGTATTACAAAGTTATGACCATTATATTTTCTGTCTCTCTTTCCATGTGCTGATTTAATCAGACACAAAACACAGAAGTCCTTTTGCTTCCGCCTCATTTTATTACACTGTTGTTAGCAGATAGTATACAGTAGTGTCACCAGTCCTTATTTCTGCTTAATGTAGCCTACATTATTCATGTGCTGTGTCTTATTCATTAATGTAAGGCCCTTTGAAGTTTAGAATGGCTTAGATTCTCTGTGGCCTTCTAATAATTCAATTGCACTTGGCCTTGTTGAATTTCATGAGATTTGCATGGGCCCACCTCTCAAGACTGACAAGGTCCCTCTGATAGCATCCCTTCCCTCCAGTGTGTTGACCGCACCACACAGCTTGGTGTCGCTGGCAAACTTGCTGAGGGTGCACTTGATCCGACTGCCCATGTTGCCGACAAAGATGTTAAACAACACCAGTCCTGGTACCAGCCCCTGAGAACCACCAATTGTCACTGCTCACCACTTGAACATCCAGCTGTTGACCACAACACTTTGAGTGCAACCATCCAGCCAATTCCTTATTCACTGAGTGGTCCATCCATCAAATCTATGTGTCTCCAGTTTAGAGACAAGGATGTTGTGTCAGGACAGTGTCAAATACTTTGCACAAGTCCAAGTAGATGATGTCTCTTGCTCTCTGCTTATCCACCAATGCTGTAACCTCGTCATAGAAGACCACCAAATTTGTCAGGTGTGATTTGCCCTTGGTGAAGCCATGTTGGCTGTCACCAATCACCTCCTTATTTTCCATGTGCCTTGGCAGAGTTTCCAGGAGGATCTGCTACATGATCTTGCCAGGCACAGAGGTGAGACTGACTGGCCTGTAGTTCCCTGGGTCCTCTTTTTTACCCTTTTTAAAAATGGGGGTTATGATTCCCCTTTTCCAGTCAGTGGGAACTTCACTGGACTGCCACAACTTCTCAAATATGATTGCTAGTGGCTTAGCAGCTTCATCCACCAGTTCCCTCAGGACTTGTGGATGAATCTCATCAGGTGCCATGGATCTGTGCACCTTCAGATTCCTCTGCTGCTCTTGGACCTGGTCTTCTCCTACAGTGTGTGGTACCTCATTCTCCCAGTCCCTGCCTTTGCCTTCTGAGACTTGCGTGGTGTAGCTAGAACAGTTGCAAGTGAAGACCAAGGCAAAAAGTCATTGAGTACCTCAGCCTTGGCTATATCCCAGGTGACCAGGTCTCCTGTTTCTTTTTGGAGAGGGCCCATATATTCCCTAGTCTTCATTTTATCACTGACATACCTGTAGAAACTTTTCTTGTTGCCCTTGATGTCCCTGGCCAGATTTAAATCTCTATCTGGGCTTTAGCTTTCCTACCTGGTCCCTGGCTGCTCAGACAATTTCTCTGTATTCCTCCCAGGCTACCTGTCCTTGCTTCCACCCTCTGTAGGCTTCCTTTTTGAGTTTGAGTTTCTCCAGGAGCTCCTTGTTCATCCATGCAGGCCTCCTGGCCTTTCTACCCGACTTCCTCTTTGTTGCATTGCTCCTGAGCTTGGAGGAGGTGATCCATGAATATTAACCAGCTTCCTTGGGCCCCTCTTCCCTCCAGGGCTTTATCCCATGGTACTCTACGAAGCAAATCCCTAAAGAGGCCAAAGTCTGCTCTCCTCAGGTCCGGGGTAGCAAGCTTACTGTGTGCCCTCCTTGCTGCCCTAATGATCTTGAACTCCACCATCTTACAGTCACTGCAGCCAAGGCTGCCCTTGAGCATGGCATTTGCCACCAGCCTCTCCCTGTTGGTGAGGACAAGGTCCAGCATGGCACCCGTCCTTGTTGCCTCCTCTGTCACTTGGAGAAGAAAGTTATCATCGATGCGTTCCAGGAACCTCCTGGATTGCTTATGCCCTGCTGTGTTGTCCTTCCAACAGATACCAGGGTGGTTGAAGGCCCCCATGAGAACTAGGGCTTGTGAATGTGAGGCTGCTGCTATCTGCCTATAGAGGGCCTTTTCTACCTGGTGGTCTGTAGCAGACGGTGTCAAATGCTGGTCAGGTGGCCTGTAGCAGACTCCCACTGCAACATCACCTATCCCTGCCCTCACTTTGATCTTGACCCGTAAGCTCTGGTTGGCTCCTCATCCATCCCCAGGTGGAGCTCCATGCACTCCAGCTGGTCCTTGACATAGAGGGCGACACCCCCTCCTTGTCTCCCCTCAGGGACAAACTGCAAGGAGTAAATCCCGTGACAGTATCCCTTTAATGGTATGTATTTCAAAAGGTGGAAGACTGAAGTGTGAGAGGCACTCAGTGTGCGTGAGAGAGGTGAAAGTAGAGAAATGGGAAGGACTTGGAAACATTAAATTAAATGACAGAAAAGTCCAATATTAACTGTTCTGAAGTAGAGCTATTCAGAAGTTGTATTTCAAAGTCCTAAACTTGGAAATGAATGGCTTATAGGGAAAAATAAGACTGGATAACAACTTATTGCATATATGTCAACAGTGCATGGATAAACTTTATGGAAGATTTGTTTATTTTGTGTGTGGATTGGTGTTTTACAGGGACAGGCAGACATTTGCATAGAGTTGGGCCCATAAAATGGATCTTGCAGACTTTTTAGGTGAGCAGTTTTCCATCATGCAGTAAGTCTACTCAGGGGACACTTCAGGCTTGCAGATTTCTGTTGTCCTGAGACTGAGAAGCTGGGGATGGATAAAAGCTGTGGATGGAGAGCCCTGTGGAGAGCTGGGGGGTTCTTCTCCCCAGTGGCTGCTGGAGCCAGCCTTGGTGGCAGGCTTTGAGACAGCAAGAGCAGCTCCTGCCATGGGCAGTGCTGACAGCCCTGCCCATGCCCCACATCAGCTTCCCACCCCTCAGGAGAAGCACCAGATATTTTGGCTTTCTAGGACCATGACAAGCTAAAGAAACAGGCCAGGTCCTCGTATTTTGCTGCCCTTGTGGGGGAGCACTGCAGAGAACTGTCTTCTTTGCTACATCCTGAGATTTAGTTACGCAGTTACTAAGATAGAAGGAAGTAATTTACAGGTAGGCAAAAAGAAGAGGCAAAAAATATGGGAGTACAACTTCTTTTCCTCTCTGAATTTTAAGACCTAGCTTGGCTGGAAGGACCAGTCATTTTTAACATCGAAGGAACAACACTCTAAGGCTGAAAGGATTTAGAAATTGAGATGGGGGGGAAAGAAAGAAACACATTACTCCAGAGATGTTAAACTATCAGCAAGAAAGGTATTTTTCTGGTTATTCTAGTCAGAGAGTGTCTCTCTGCCAAATCCAGCGCAAGAAATTCTGGTAATTAATCCACAGAGGCACTTATGCATCTAATCAGATTTGAGATACCTATGTTATTGGCACAGGTAATGTTTCCTTGTTACTTAAGACTGGTGTAAATTGGCATTTAGCTGAAGCTAGCACCTGCACTGAACATGTGAACTTTTGCTTGTCAGTAAACTACCTCAGACTTTTTGATAAGAGAAGCAGAGAGGAAGATACAAGATAACACTGGGAGATGCTGAAACCTTCGATACCAGTGGTAAGAGCAGACGGCATTACAGACTGTATTTTACCCTCTTTCCCCAGAAGCTGCATCCCAAAACAATTGCCAAGCCCTGGCTCTAATCACATAGTTCTCATACCACCTCACTGCCCAATGGAAAGAAAAGCTGATTTGAACTCCGATTACGACGATCATCATTACCCTGCAGTCAAAGTTGTGTCACCAACACTGTGGCTATATTAATGTGAGCGGGAAGCTGTCCTCCTGTCATGCATTTTGCTACTGGAGGGACACTCCCTCGGGCACAGAGGAGGTCTGTGGCAGACCCAGGAATGTAATCTGTTCTCTCCAGTAGTCTCTTTAAAAGTAGTTCATCCTTTTTCATCATGTTGAGGAAAGATGCAAGGACAACAGCTAGGATTCATCACACCTTGCTTAAACAACTTACGTGCCTTAAGTTAGGGGTATAGCTGTTATAGGTATATTGTATAGTCAAGGAAAAAGGGAAGTTCTGTCCACCTGTCACCACTGGAGATGCATTATTTATTTTTGTTGACTAAAGGGAAGCTTAAGGCATTTATGCTTTCAGTCTAGGGACCTTTGTCAGGTGCCTGAGGTAGAAATGTGTCTACCAGGGCTGCGAAAGGTGCTATCATTAGTATATCCTTCCTAAACCTCAAGGTAAGTTTTAGGTTATTGGCTCTGCTCTGTAGTGACTGTATGTGTAAGTACTGGAAGGTCAATATTCTTTAAGCAAAGGTTTTGGTGTTCAACAGCTGGTAGAGATTAGCAGAAGGCAATCATTGGCAACTAGCAGGACTCTAAATGTGGACCTCTACATTCAGTGACATCTTTGTTTTAATCACAGAATCACAGAATCACAGAATTGTTTAGGTTGGAAAAGACCTTTAAGATCATCCAGTCCAACCATTGACCCTACTCTACCAGGTCCACCACTAAACCATGCCTCCAAGCACCACATCTACACGACTTCTAAAAACACCTCTAGAGATGGTGACTCAACCACCTCCCTGGGCAGCCTGTTCCAATGTTTGATAACTCTTTCCGTGAAAATTTTTTCCTAATGTTCAGCCTAAACCTCCCCTGGTGCAACTTGAACCCGTTTCCTCTTGTCCTATTGCTAGTTACTTGGGAGAAGAGATCAGCTCCCATCTCACTACAACCTCCTTTCAGGTAGTTGTAGAGAGCAAGAAGGTCTCCCCTCAACCTCCTGTTTTCCAGGCTAAACAATCCTAATTCCTTCAGCCACTCCTCATAAGGCATGTTCTCCAGACCCCTCACCAGCTTTGTTGCCCTTCTCTGGACATGCTCCAGCACCTCAATGTCCCTTCTATACTGTGGCGCCCAAAACTGAACACAGTACTCAAGCTGCAGCCTCACCAGCGCTGAGTACAGGGGCACGATCACTTCCCTACTCCTGCTGGCTACACTATTCTTGATACAGGCTAAGATGCCATTGGCCTTCTTGGCTACCTGGGCACACCGCTGGCTCCTGTTCAGCCGGCTGTCCACCAGGACCCCCAGATCCTTTTCTGCCAGGCAGCTTTCCAGCCACTCCTCCCCAAGCCTGTAGCATTGTTTGGGGTTGTTGTGACCGAAGTGCAGGACCTGGCACTTGGCCTTGTTGAACCTCATGCAGTTGGCTTTAGCCCATTGATCCAATCTGTCCAGATCTCTCTGCAGAGCCTTCCTACCCTTGAGCAGATCAACACTGCCGCTTAATTTGGTGTCATCTACAGACTTACTGAGGGTGCACTCAATCCCCTCGTCCAGATCATCAATAAGATATTAAACAAGGCTAGCCCCAAAACTGAGCCCTGAGGAACACCGCTTGAGACCTGCTGCCAGCTGGATTTAATGCCATTCACCACAACTCTCTGGGCTCGGCCATCCAGCCAGTTTTTAATCCAGCGAAGAGTACACCTGTCTAAGCCATGGGCAGCCAGTTTGTCTAGCAGAATGCTGTGGGAGACTGTGTCAAAAGCCTTACGAAAGCCCAAGTAGACAACATCCACAGCCTCCTTCATCCACCAGGCGGGTCACCTCGTCGTAAAAGGAGATCAGGTTGGTCAAACCTGCCTTTCATGAACCCATGCTGGCTGGGCCTGATCCCCTGGTTGTCCTTCACAGGCCGCGTGAGTGCACTCAGAATGATCCATTCCACGATCTTTCCTGGCACTGAGGTCAGGCTGACAGGCCTGTAGTTGCCTGGATTCTCCTTCTGGCCCTTCTTGAAGATGGGTGTCACATTGGCAAGCCTCCAGTCATCCGGGACCTCCCCTGTTGACCAAGACCACTAATAAATGATGGAGAGTGGCTTGGCAACTTCCTCTGCCAGCTCCCTCACCACTCTCAGATGGATCCCATCTGGGCCCATAGACTTGTGGCTCTCCAGTTGGTGTAGCAGGTCACTAACTGCTTCCTCCTGGATTATGGGGGGATTATTCTATTCTTCATCCCTGTCTTCCAGCTCAGGGGGCTGAATACCCTGAGGATGACTGGTCTTACTATTAAAGACTGAGGCAAAGAAGGCATTAAGTACCTCAGCCGTCTCCTCATCCTTGTTGACAATCTTCCCCTCCGCATCCAATAAGGGGTGGAGATTCTCCCTGGCTCTCTTTTGGTTGTTAATGTATCTGTCAAAACCTTTTTTGTTATCTCTTACAACAGTGGCCAGATTAAGTTCTAGCTGTTCTTTCACCTTTCTGATGTTTCTTCTGCATGACCTAACTAGATCCCTATACTCTTCTTGAGTTGCCTGCCCCTTCTTCCAAAGGTGGTAAACTCTCCTTTTTTTCCTGAGTCCCAGCAAGAGCTCCCTGTTCATCCAGGCCGGTCGTCTTCCCCGCCGGTTCATTTTATGACACATGGGGACAGCCTGCTCCTGCGCTGGATAGTATCTACATAGTGATCCTGATAGCCACTGGAGATTTGTTTAGGAAATAAATGAGACTCCTGAGCAGTGATATTGTCCAGTGATCTCAAATAAATATTGAAACTAAGGATTTTTAAGGAAATATTTCAACATGATGCTTTAAATAATTTCTTCACATGATTCACTATCAATAATGCGTTCTGGCAAAGTAGAATTGTGACATTAAAATCACACTGGACTCAGCCAAATAATTTCAATTTGTAACAGTCTGAAAATTCTTTGTACTTTGAAAGGCACTAAAAATAAACTGGAAAATCCTGATATCTCTCTATAAACTTAACACTTACAGTTGAAAATAGACTATTTTGCAAGACATATTTAATACTGTCGCTAATTCACTCTCAGAAATAGTTCAAGAAGCAAAGGTTTTACTTCCCTTAAGAGCTAGAAATTGGTGAATAGTAAAAAAAATAAAAGAAAAAAGAAATAAAGAATATGATATTCCTGTGAATAAATTCCACTTAAGTCATATTCATTTCAATGGTATTGAGGATCCTTTCATCAGCTATCCAGGATCATCTAATAAACAAGTTTTTTAAAGCAAATATATCACTAATTTTATCATCACAAGTATTAGTCCAGTATTCACACCTAAAATGTCTGATATTTGGAACAAAACCATTTATTATTTTCACATGAAAAAGAACTATCTCTAGCGATTAGTGGAAGTACTAAAAAGATTTATCATAAAAGATTTCTCATAAAACTTAGGTTATCCAGTCTGAGAACCAAAAGCTACCATGTCACCTTGACGCCTGACTGCATGGTGGGAATTATGTGCTAAAAATTATCAGCACATCCCAAAAAAACAACTTGGTCTCAACAAGTCATAAAAGAATGTGTATTGCTGATTGATTGTCAGTTCTTGTCTTCACAGGAAAACATTCATCAAGCAGGAGGACCAGATGAGGGGTTCAGATTAGACACTGTGTGAAAATCACTGCTCTCATGAATTAGAGAAAGTGAACCTCTGGACTTCTGTGATAGGTTTTTAAAACATAGGTGACACAGTCTTATAATGTGAAGCTTCCCATAGTCACAAAAAAAGTGCTTTTCTTTCTTGAATGCAGACAGATTTTCAAGCAGAAGCTGCAGTATTACCAAGTGATTTACATATAAATTAATCCATATTAGATCATATGAATCATTCGCTCCTTCAGGGGAATGATCACCATCCAGTTGGTCTGATCACCTAAGCCAAGTAAATATATCCAAGTGAATATAGCCAAGTTAATTGTGGTACACACTCCCTACATATCCATCATAATTGTCAGTTTTACATCATTAGGTAGACGCTCCCGTTAATGGATCTTACATTGCATTTCTACTGGAGATGGACCCAAGTAACAAAGTCCGGCGCTGCAGTTCAAGTTGCCAGTTATTTGGCAAGATCAAGAGTGATACTTAAATGTGTGATGTTTCTTCAGACCATGCAAATGGTCTGATGCACAGGAACACCAGGGAAAGTCTGGATCTTGCCAGCCTCTGTTACAGACTTTGGGTCAAGGTAGCAATGCTGAAAGCTCTTCTTGCACAACACCAGCCAATCTTCACTGCTTCCAGCCTCTTCTTTAGCAACAACGCCTCTAATTTCTGCTAAAGAAACTGCTCAATTACCGCCTCAGCACCAGGAATTTAATTTTCCTGGCATACATTTCTTTCTCTGAAGTGAACTTGCTTAGGTTAAGGAGTGAAGGTGTTTTGGGAAAGCAGAAATTGCTGGGTATTGGAGCTATGAGCCTGACAATTTCCAAACTCACCCAGCTCCCTCTAAGACTTACATGTGGGTTTCTACCACAGAAGACAGTATTTTAGAATTAAAAAACAAACCAACCAACCAAACCAGCCCCGATCAATCCTGACTAATTTACTGCAGCAGGCACCGTGTGAAAAATGCATAGAATTAGGGAAGGAGCTTTTATTCTTTTTTTTCTCTGTCTCTGGAGTCAAGTTAAAATGGAATACAGTCATTAAAAGGTTATCTAGTGTAACAACTTAGCCAGTAAAAGGCAGAAGGAGAAGGATATATTTATTCTTCTGTGAATTGTTTTATGAAGTATCTCATGGTTGACAATCAGTGAACTAAATCCTTCGACAAGGAGAGATTTAGAAGGACTTGTCTACAGAGACAAAGTGTTTCTACAGACTGCAGGCAGCCCTGGGACCAAGGATTAGCAGAACTGCACATAAATACAGCTTACAGCTACAGAATGCCACAACTGGGAGCCTTCAGTAGGAAACTATGTGTAAACATGCCTATGGGAACAGGCTTCACATACTAAACATGAAACGTACAGGGTTTTAATGGCTTTACAGACCTTTGCATTGGACTTTGAAAAGGTACTTTCCTTCATTAACTTACACTATGTTATTTTTGCCCTAGAATTTTGATGTCAGACATTTTTTTGTTCATGGCTATTTTGAAATCTCCTACTTGGAAAATCCCTGTTTGGATCAAGGCTGAGTGTTATTCTCCATTTAGCACTGTCTTCTTAAGGGGCTGCAATTTTATTTTTCTTTTTTTTCTTTTCTTTCTTTTAATGAGTGATGAGCATTAGAAGATGGATTAGAAGAATTTAAATATCACAAGCTGTTAAATACTAAACACTTGAGGAATACTTAATTAAGCAGCAGTACACAGCAGGCAGTCAGGTTCTGAGCAGCTATCTCATTCCTGGGATGGTACCACGCTGGAAAAGCCCGTCTGATTACCTTTATTATCCACCTCAGAGGGGTAGTAATTAACTACTGCAGAAATTTACTGTGTAAAAAGCACATTGTTATCAATGAAACAAATGCAAATTTTCACAACGCTGCACTTAATGGGCATTACTGCCACACACAAAGCAGTACTGGCAAATCATTTCACAGCCCATTTGTGTTCAGGTAATATTAAAGGTGCTACATAGTACTGATTTTAAGCAGGATTCAGCCGGATAAGTAAGTGGAGTAGAGATTGCTGCTACCTGTGTGGTGCTGGTAATCTGTGACTAGCATCCTTTGATGAATGAAACTGGTGAATCTTAAGTCTGGTCTTCAGAGACTGTGGCTACATACACTCTGTGAAAACATATTCTTATTGTATGACAGTACTTTCACATTAACTGTCAAAACTGCAGCCACTGTGGATTTGGTGCAGCTACGCATATAATTACAGCAAGAAATTCATTCACGTATCACCATGTCAGGGCAGCATCAGCATAGTGATTTGGGTCTGGTGTACTGCTGAAAGTACTGAACTTCCTTTCTGAGCAAGGGAAACTATCAGACCCCAAGAATTAATGGTCACTTTAGTCATCACATTCTCCATCACATGTTGGGGCTCCTAACCCCATGTGTTCAACAAGGGACAAGTTACTTTCCAAGTAACTAAATCCTTAGTAGAAGCAAGGAAAGATGCACGCCAGTGTATCACAGCTGCTGATTAAACACATCTCTGCATCAAAAATCCTAAATTGCCTCTTTCTTCTTTCAGCTGGATGTAGGATCCTTTTCACTTCTTGCCCTAAGCTGCTGGGCATCATATGTCTGTGCACTGTAAAACAGTTTCTATATGTATCTCACGGATGGATGATTGCTGGGCAATCTCTCCCTTTACTTAGTTCTGTCTTTCCAGAATACATTAGTATGCCAATGAATGAACTATTCCAGCCCCCTGAGCAGCTTCAAGGACCCACCATCTCTTTTAAAATCTCCCTGACAGAAAATATGTCCTTCCTCTTCCCTCAGAGGAGAACAATTACCCAAGCCATCCAGATGGAGCCCAAGGCCATGTGAGCGATGGGTTTCCTAACCATAAAAATGACATGACTTTGAAGCCCATTGTCTCGCTGCCTTGGTGGGCTCGAAAGCAGGATTTTTATCTTCTTTGAAAGGGGAGAATTGCAACTTGCTAGCACTTGCTTCTGAACTCTGGAATAGGGAGGAACAACAAATGTAATGTCATGACACTGGTACAGTTAAAAAAGGAATTTGAGAAAGGGTGTTGTGACACATGCTGTTTGAGTGAAAATTACTGAAACATCTGGCTTTACTGAATGGGTTAGAAAAATTCTGATGTAATTACTTAAAATTATCTGAAATATTCCTGAAATAGTCTTTTTCTAACAGTTATAGTGAAACGACAATGGAAGGAAACAGTGCATGTTTGTATTGCGACCATTTCAAACCGGTGTCTATCACCTCTTTGTATCATACTTCACCAAAATATATTTCTTATGTATCAAGTTAGCAAAATACTCTAGTATCCTTCAGGATTATATGCATTACATCAAGGCAAGATATTATTCTTTAATAATATATTTAATACATTAGTTATCAAATAAATCAGTGTTACTAACGATACTTGCTATTTCATTTGCTTCCTAAGGATTTAACATCAACTCATTTATGCAGGTGAAAAAGACAAAAAGGAAAGACAGTAACTTGGGAACCAGAAGGCATTTTTTAAACATGTCTTAAATTATACTGCTATTTTTTAACATCTGCCTTTGGCAGCCTTTCCTCCCTCAGCACAATTACTAGTCAAGTCATTATTATTATTGCATATGTGATGAGGATGTACGATACTCTTTAAAAAGCTTTATTTAAAAGAAATAAAATCTGTAAGCACTCTCATTCCCAACAGTACACCAGAAACACTTAACAGAAACAAAGCAACAAAAATCTAGAGACCAGAGTATGAAAAAACAGGATTTCAAGTTCATACTCGTTCTCATTAAACAGTTTCATCTTTGTTCTCGGTACTTTTTATTTCTTTTATTATGAAGAAAAAGTTTGAGTCCTTGAAGGGGTACAGTGTAGCTGTTCTAGGATTTGAAAGAGACTAACAGTAAAAGCAGCAGTAGATAACTTGACTAACACTGAGTTACTACTGGAAGCACTGCACCACCGGCTTGCCTGATGCACAGACAAATTTTTTTCTTCTGTTCCCAGATTCCTACAATTATGTCATTGTCTTAAGCAAAAAATCATTCAAATAATGATAGCAATTAACAATGAAAACATGCATTATGGGATACAAGCAGTGTGCTCCAGGCATAAGCATACACAATCCTGCTTTCTCTTGATACTATGGAAATATCTCTACACCGTAAGATAGCATTTAAAGTCTCCATATATTCTTTTCCTTTTAGGTTTGAAATAACAGCTTCGCATTGACAAAGTGAAGTTTTCAAAGTATGTAAGGGTGAGGCTTAATGTCATTTCCGAAAATGAGCTCTTAATATTTAAGCCTCACTGAGCACCAGGGGAACATAAGCATCCTGGAGCTTTGCACTCAGACCAACAGCCAAGGCCCTGGTGTCCAAGGTGAGGTAAGGTGGCATTGACATGCCTGCAGTCCAAGGCTGTGGTCCTTAGACGAGCTCCCTGGTCCTTATAGCGGTGAAGTTTGTGGGAACACGAGCTTTTGGCAGAAGCTTTTCCTAGGAGAGCTGTGTCCACCTCAGGGGTGATCTGCACCTTTTGCCTTCTCAGCCTGAGGAGGAATGCCTGTAAGCAGTGCGTGTGGAGCACTGTGCTGCTTTCACTGCGCTGCCTGAGCCCTTCCTGGCTCCTTCAGATATCCTTACAGGAGTGCAGAACTGGAGATCAAAATAAGTTGCAAAAGCACTGTCTAAAACCAAACAGGCCTGCAGGAAATAAAAGGCATGACTTTGGTGAAATGATTTGGCCTCTGCATGCTGGCTGATGAGGGACTAGGGTGAGTACTGAAACACAGACACCTCAGAGAAGTGGTAAAATCTTTGTAGTCTCAACGTATAACAACACTAAGAGATAGAAAGCCTTTAATAGAACAGAATAATGAAGATTGTTCTAATTCTATCTTATTGCTTATACCATCCAGTGTTAGTGACAGGTGAGAAGCGAGAACTTCTCTGTATATGCTATTAAAAAGGTACTAGAAAAATTTAAGACTGGTAGTTCTTGAAACAGATCTTTCATACTGGACACAAGCATCAATGAAGCTTGCTCCAAGTTAAAGAAAATCCCCCTTCATGCTACAGTAAATTTGTTTACTCACAGCAGGTATTTAGATTTTTAATATGTTTGTACTACAAACTCACACTCTTATGCTCGAAGTACCCAAATCAGCTTTTTTTTTCCTTTATATGAAACGAGATTTTGATTCAGCTAAGACTGTGGATAAATGCCCTTGGACTTTCTGTCAAGGCCACTTATTGGCTGCAACTCCCACTGAAGTCAGTGGGAGTTTTTTCACAGACTTCGAGAAGGGATTAGATCTACCCTGTCTGGCTGAATTAATGATAGCAAAAGTACTGCTATAAAAGCAGAATGTCATGATATCAATTCTGATGGCTCATAGTCAGTTTTGCTGGTCAGTCTGGGCGAGAAGTCATGAACGACTTCAGGAGGCTAAATACAAAGGGAGCGCTGGCTCCTGTGAAACACGTTTAAAAGAAAGGTTACAAGAAGAGACCTAATTTTTAGGAGGAAATGGAAATAAATACAATGTTTTAAAAGAAGCCATAAGGAAATATCTGTCCATTTCTTTGTAAGACAATTTACAGGTATTTGAGCTGACTGAGGCAGGAATAGAGGTGTGGGGGAGGGAGGTATTGCTAAAATAACTGGAAATGAGGAGGTGGCCAAAGTCATGTGAGCAGCTGTCTTCAGAAAGCACCGATGCAGATAGTGGACACTCATTTACAGGAACTCTGGTGGCTCGGTGCCAAACTTTGAGCTGAATTGACTCCTTCCTGGAAAAGCTGCCATGTGCTGAAGGTGCTCCCTCAGGTGGGGTCTGGAGGGCCAGGAGAACATCGCTTGTGCAAATATTTAGACAGCTTTAACTATAGGGCACCTGTGTCAGCCTGGTCTGGGTCATCGCCCTTCCAGTCTCTGCATGAGCCACAAGCTACTGTGTAGCTAAAAAGAGATTTTTAAATCTAGGTGTCCTTGGTGAAATAGCATTTAAACTGACAGGAGGAGGAAGGGGGCATTGACTTGCTTAAGCTAGTTTTGTGATAACGTGTGAATTGAAGATATCACCCAGAAAGGTATGTAAAGCCATAAAGATTGCCTATTCCTAATTATTTATTATCTTTGCTGTTATAGACTTTTCCTGTCTTACATTTAGGACATTGCTTCTTTTGCAGCCATCTTGTGATAACATTAATAATCCCCTTCTTTCATTTGTATTATCTTCTTGGAAATATTTATAGACTATGTTCATATTCCCCTGAGTCCTTCTTTCTGCAGACAGAATTAATTTTGTTTCCTCAATCCTTCCCTTTCTTATGTGTTAGCCTATGATCCTTCCATAGTGTCATTTTCTTGCCCTTCTTTGCACTGTCTCTACTTCTACAATATAATTTTTAATCATGGACAAGAGAACTACATATAACTTCTTAAATATAATTGAATACACGTCACCTGCTCTTTTAGCTCCTTAACTGAACAAAGTGTAAGGTCAGGATCTTACTTTCAACTTCCTTGTGCAATAACTCCCATTTGGAGACAATATATTGCATAAACCCCTGAAATTATATGGCAACATGCAAAAGAAAGATCTGGTTCTCTCTTGACAGTCCTACAGAAGGCCCACAATTCAAAATAACCAAATGTAATTAATATCCATTAACAATCTTGGACAGGCAGGATAATAGATATGGTCCAATCTTCTTATCAACAAGAACAGCACTAATTAAAGTAACAATATACTAAATTATGTGCATTCTTGATACATTTCTGTGGCTGTACTCAGCTCTGAATGGAAGGAGACAGATTACACAAATAAAAGGTTTTCCTATTTCTTCAGCTTTATATATAAAAGAAAAAGATGCCACCCAAAAAATTCAAGCGCTCTTGTGCTGGCTCCCTCTCTGGCTCTGCGCCAACTACATAGGGCCATGCGGCACCAGCCGCCACACCAACACACATTCAGCTCTCGGCACAGTAAGCAGCAGGGGTTGCACCCTCCTGTATAGCACCCCTCACAAGGTGGGTAAGTGTCTGTAAGGGGGGGCGACACTGGCCTTGGACAGTAGAAGGACCAGGTGTCCCTTATTTGATAGGATGAGGCCTACCCAACTAAGGCAAGATGGGATGATTTTTTTGGGGGTATGCTGAGTGCAACAACATTTTATTTGAAATGCTAAACCGCACGCGGGTTATTTTAGTCTCAAAATACTATGGAGCAGAGAGTTTCAGTCACACAGTGTTAACATTCCAACAGGTGAACAAAAAGGGGCAGAAGGAATGAATTTTATTTTCCTTTTTATAATTTCACTTGTAAAAATGGAGCCAGAAGCAGCTATCATCAATACTTCTACCAAGCATTTTTCAAGGCATATTGGAACAATCCCCGAAGAAGATTTAATCTGTTAATTGCCCTTTAATATTTGGTAGGTGTCCAGCTATTCTCCTATAATTTAACACCTAAGCCAACACTTTAAGTTTCATTCAGATAGATGTTCTATACAGGAGTACTGGTTCAGTTCAGATTAGAAAAATTATTAAGACTGCAATCTATTCTTGTGATTCATATATCTGTTCATTTGTTCCTGTAATAGTACCACATCTACCAGCCTCATTAACCATAATAGACCTTTAAGCTCCTGGTGGATTATAAGTTTCTAAAGTGTTACAAAGTAATTCTTGTCACTATAATTTAAACATGATGTTGTTGTTATTACTGAATCTATTTTATGAACTTTTTTTCCTAACTAGATATATGCAGAAATGCTTGGTTGTATATTGCACTTGGCTGCAGTGGTAACAATAATCTGTATAATTACAGATGATGAATGGTGGATACTGAGCTCTTGAATATCTAAAGCAACCTTCTGCCCTAACACACCTCATAGTGAAAGTGCTTCAGTATAATACTAATGAACAATATTACATACCTGACTCTGAAAATGAGCCCAATTTGTGTTTGTTATACACGAAGATACTCATATTCGCTGTCAGGAACTTTGCCAATGAACCTTTTTGATATGATCAAATGACAGAGCATCCTAAGGCATTATTGAATCCCACACTGAGATCTTGGAAGAATTTTGCCCATAGAAAATAAGATTGCTCTAGTCATTAGCTAAGAGTAGTTACAAGAAAATGTATCTTCTATTCAGTGCAAGGAGATTCCAGTCAAGCCCTAGATCAAGATCAAGACAAGATCAAGATTGTATTCTGCAATATACTTTGTCCTGAAGAGTAGCAAGCAAAATAATGTATTTTGCTTTTATAATACTAATAGCATTTCTTTATCTCATATAATAATATTTTGTAATTATTCAGCATCTTTCACTCAAGGATCTTAAAGGCTTTCTCAACATCAACTAGTACAACCAACCAACCTCAGTGTTTGTTAAGTATGTTCACTGTTGCTATTATATACACTAAATGCATTCATTTGGCAGCTACCCACCATTTCAAAGATCTATAGTGGTGAGATGACTGTTGGAGAGCCAGTCTCTAATATTCAGCATCGAGCCAGTCCCAGTATGTTTTAGATACTCTGTTTGCACAGGGCAAACTCCAGTCAGTGTCAGACTTGCCTTGAAAGACCATTAAGAATGCCAAATTGCCCACTACAGGTGACTGTTTCCATTGACTTCATGCTCTGGACCTCTTTATCCCATTAAGCTATCCCTGCCTGGGGAATAAAATATTTTTTTCTTACATGAGGGTCAGAAAAGTCCTTAGGAGCGCAATAAATCAACAGGGATCAGTTGGTATTTCAAGGTAGACCAGGTGAAAGGGGACACAAGAGAAGTAGCTAAACTGAAAGTAAAGAATTGATAATCTTCACTACTTGCTAATGGATTCACATTACCTTAGATGTAACAACACACTCTATTTTGGTAAAACCTGGGTAACACAGCATGAGCAACACATTTAAATTATTCTGGAGTAGTTAGAATAAGTCTTGCCTATGCTCCTGCAAATAGGTGGTCAAAACCAATGGACAAACATCCTTTGTAGTCAACAGGAAAAGGCACACTAGACCATTAAATTCTGGAATTGGAGATCCTTTCACTGAAGGACCCTGAAGGACACACAACACATGGATTAGCTAGAAGACATGTTCACAGGAAAAACAGAATCTAGAACTAACTCAGTCTGCTCCTGCTCAGTAATTTTTGCCTAAATTGTAGGGTATCCTACAAGGTTTTGGTTTTTCCGAGCCTGTGTTATCAGTAGTTCTGGTTAATAATCCTGTGAACTTCTTTGCCTCAGAGTTTGTTCCAATGAAATTCACTACTTCTGTTTCTGGGATTAAATTACCCTTTGTTCTTCTCTAACAATGGTACATAGCAGATGACAAATATATACAATCCAATACCCCTGGTAGCGACAAAAGCGTTTGCCTGACAAACTTCACATCTCCTTATTGTTTTAATATTTTTTTATGATATCTCACACTTTATGGGCCTGTCAGGAATATCATAGAGTGGCAGATCTTTAGTTTTTTTTCCTTTTTTCTGAACTAAAATGAAAAAATAACAGCCAGAGAACACAATTATTTTTCCTGGTGTATTAGCTTTTCCCTATGCTTTTTCTCTCAGTCTTGTGTTTAAACATGGGAGATAGAGAAGGAAATATTTGCCAAAACTCTGCTCTTGCAAATATGTCAAAATGTTCAAGAGAACTAGCAGATTATTAATCATCTGAAAACACTCAGCTGACAATCCATAAAATGTGAAATTTTTTTGTTTCTGTGAAAAGTATCTATTCTCTCAAATTGGTTCCTTTTGGCAGACTGACAACTTTGGGTCAAAATTACTCCAGCTGTTGAAGTTGATTTTGAAACCTTAAATCAAATTCAAGCAAGACCTGTTGCATAATAACCATGAGCTTTCCTAGCATTTTGTAATACTAAATAAATCACACATAACAGAAAATGACACGTGAAACAGAAGTCAGTAGAAGCATCTTGGCTAAGATACAAGTAATAGACCATAAGACTTCCTAACTGGAATCTCCTCACACTTCCTACACATTTACTGTTTCTAATAAAACCTCAGGTGTTCTGGAAAATGATCAGAAAGAATGTAACACTCTAAATAAAGCTGGGCAGCTCAGAAGATGAAGGCCGCCAGAGCCATATTTTACCCTGGGGACAAAACTACAAATGCACCTTCAAGCCAATGCTGGTAGAATTCATCATTCAATGAAAATTCTCATTAATTCAGAAATTTCATGTTGTTTTAGAAAAAAATCTACAAAAGGACAAGTGACTCTTGACCAACATCTTCAATCAATGAAGCCATTTTTCAACTCCATAAAGAGCAGAAAATTTTGATTGCTCTTTGTGAAACTGTGGAGGCTCCTTTCTGTGCAGATTCCTTCTTTTAAAAGTGCAGAGGAAGATTATAGCCTAATGGGAATGACTAAAAGCACCAGAAGGAAAGTAAAAGCAGTGCTGTCTCCTGTCACTGGAAAAACGTTTGTACTGCAAATGTATGTGGTTTTCTGTGTGTATATTTTCCCACAGAGAGCATGGGTGGAAAAAAGTGACAAAAACGAAAAAAAAAGTCATCACAGAGTTTCAGTGAGATAAAAAAGTTTAAACAACTTTGCCCCTCTGTCTCCTAAGCTCATCTGAATCAACAGGGAGAGCAATAATGCTGGGAAGGCGGTCTTGCTGCAGGGCAAAGTAGCCTGTCCCAGTTGGCATGGTTATTAAACGTTGAGATTACTGATGAGGTTATTGCCTCTGAGCAGGGCTGGATTGTGGCGGAACACTTAGGTGTGCCGTGCCCCACCACTGCTCACTTAAAGTCTGTGTGAAAGCAATCCTGCTACCCCTATGTCTGGCAAAACATAACTATTCTGTTCTGACCTGGAACAATAAATGTCGTCTTGCAACTGAAGATGCCCAAGAGACCAGAAATGCTCCTCTGTCATCAGCACTGCCTAGGAACCGATGTCTCTAGCAAACTAGGCTTCCTATTGAGACCTCACTAAGTTGAATACCTTCAGTACATATTGCATTAATGCTGATTCTCTTGTTGAGCAATCAAATTATATGTTTTGGGGTTGTTTTGGGGAAGTAGAGAGAGAAAGGAAAGAAGTAAGGTTTTTTACATGCAAACTAGCTTAATTCTCTGGAAGTCATTAAACTACACCTCCAGATGTGAGTTGGGCTGTGAGGATTTTGAAGTGGGTTGATTCCTCCATGGGGGAAAAATGAATGCTGCATATGTTTGGGAAATTCTTTTAAGGATGTTTTATTCACAAACAACAGATATCTAAGGTCATATTCACCTTGTAAAGAGATTACAAAAGCAACAAGCAGCCTACAGATAATCAATCCATCATCAAGACTTCAGCTGATAATGCAGCTGTGTCCCAGGCTGTGCTGATCAGCAGCTGCTGCCTGTTTTTGTCACCTCTCTACCAGAACTGTGGTCACCTATAGGAAATATTTTGCACTGGTTATTTTTGGATATATGGATGTTTTGGATTTTGGATGTTGGAATAATTGTTCCTGCAGACCACCAGTACAGATGGAATTTAGCCCATGATATCATGTTTGCTGCCACTGGATGTGTGTATTACTATATTATCTCTAGTACAAATCAGCTGTAAACATACACATTTCTATCAAAAGCCAATCTCAAGTACGGTATTCAAAGCTAGTGCTCTCACGCATGTTAGTAACAAGCAAGGTGCAGAACAAGAGAGACTGACGTGGCATAAAATACTCCCCTACATTCAAAAAAACCCAACCCCTAAAAAAGTCAACGACACATATTTGAATGGCTAGAATGTCTTTGTACTGATTTATGACTTTGCATACGGTGACAGTGACTTATATCCAGTACCAAAGCCTGATTCAATGCCTGGGGAACCAGAGCCTAAGGTTTTCATCAGCGTGAAATCAAATCTGTCCTACCTAGAAGCAATTGGTATCAGCTTCTCTCTTTCCACTAGACTTTTGCTGGCAGTGTGGTATTTAAGGGGTAATCAGCACTTGACCTGCTCTGGATCCTGGCACCCTGCCTGGCAGGCTTGGTTCTGTGGAAGGCAAGTGGTGACAGCAGCTGGTAGGCTGCTGCCACAAACTCCCCAGCCTCCTTACCCGATGCCAAGGTGAATCTTGTATTGGAGTAGTAGGCGCAATTCAGAAAGCTCCCTTCTCTCACTCCACAGTGAGAGAAACCTGTTTGAAACAGACTGAACTCTCCTTGGAATTAAATCTGGCAAGGGATGTCAGGGTCAACAGGAAGGGTTTCTTCAAGTACATCAGAGGAAAAAGGAAAACTATAGAAAATGTGGGCCTGCTTTTGAATGAGACAGGGGCCATGGGGACAGATGGTGCAGAGAAGGTGGAATTACTGAATGCCTTCTTTGCTTCAGTCTATACCGCTCAGGCCAGCCCTCAGGAGTCCCAGCCTTTACAGGTAACAGAGAAAGCCTGGAGGAAGGAGGACTTTCCCTTGGTTGAGGAGGATCAAGTTAGAGATCAGTTAAGTAAACTGGACCTCCACAAATCCATGGGTCCTGATGGGATGCACCCGCGAGTGCTGAGGGAGCTGGTCAAAGTCATTGCTGGGCTGCTCTCCATCTCATCTTTGAAAGGTCCTGGAGAACAGGCAAGGTGCCTGAGGACTGGAGGAATGCCAGTGTCACTCCAGCCTTCAGAAAGGGCAAGAAGGAGGATCCAGGAAACTACAGGCCAGACAGCCTCACCTCCATCCCTGGAAAGATGATGGAACAGCTCGTTCTGGGTGTGATCTCAAAGCATCTGGAGGAAAGAAAGGTTATCAGAAATAGTCAACATGGATTCACCAAGGGGAAGTCATGTCTGACTAATCTGATGATAGCCTTCTACGATGGTGTGACTGGATGGATAGATGAGGGGAGGGCAGTGGATGTTGTCTACCTTGACCTCAGTGAGGCTTTCGACACCATCTCCCACATCAACCTCATAGACAAGCTTAGGGAGTGTGGGTTGGATGAATGGACAGTGGGGTGGACTGATAACTGGCTGGCAGATAGAGCTCAGAGGGTTGTGATTAGAGGCACAGAGTCCAGTTGGAGGTCTGTGACAAGTGGTGTTCCCCAGGGGTCAGTGCTGGGTCCAGTCCTGTTCAACGTATTCATCAATGACCTGGATGAAGGGATAGAGCGTACCGTCAGCAGGTTTGCTGATGACACAAAACTGGGAGGGGTGGCTGACACACCAGAAGGCTGTGCTGCCATTCAGCGTGACCTGGACAGGCTAGAGAGCTGGGCAGAGAGAAAGCTAATGAAGTTCAACAAGGGCAAGTGTAGGGTACTGCGGCTGGGAAGGAAGAACCCCATGCACCGGTACAGGTTAGGGGTTGACCTGCTGGAAAGCAGCTCTGCAGAGAGGGACCTGGGAGTCCTGGTGGACAACAGGATGACCATGAGCCAGCAATGTGCCCTTGTGGCCAAGAAGGCCAATGGCATCCTGGGGTGCATCAAGAAGAGTGTGGCAAGCAGGTCACAGGAGGTTATCCTCCCCCTTTACTCTGGCCTGGTGAGGCCACATCTGGAGTAGTGTATCCAGGTCTGGGCTCCCCAGTTCAAGAAGGACAGGGA
>VFFE01009229.1:1104449-1114517 GCA_008921705.1 Burhinus oedicnemus
TGATCTCAAAGCATCTGGAGGAAAGAAAGGTTATCAGAAATAGTCAACATGGATTCACCAAGGGGAAGTCATGTCTGACTAATCTGATGATAGCCTTCTACGATGGTGTGACTGGATGGATAGATGAGGGGAGGGCAGTGGATGTTGTCTACCTTGACCTCAGTGAGGCTTTCGACACCATCTCCCACATCAACCTCATAGACAAGCTTAGGGAGTGTGGGTTGGATGAATGGACAGTGGGGTGGACTGATAACTGGCTGGCAGATAGAGCTCAGAAGGTTGTGATTAGAGGCACAGAGTCCAGTTGGAGGTCTGTGACAAGTGGTGTTCCCCAGGGGTCAGTGCTGGGTCCAGTCCTGTTCAACGTATTCATCAACGACCTGGATGAAGGGATAGAGCGTACCGTCAGCAGGTTTGCTGATGACACGAAACTGGGAGGGGTGGCTGACACACCAGAAGGCTGTGCTGCCATTCAGTGTGACCTGGACAGGCTAGAGAGCTGGGCAGAGAGAAAGCTAATGAAGTTCAACAAGGGCAAGTGTAGGGTACTGCGGCTGGGAAGGAAGAACCCCATGCACCGGTACAGGTTAGGGGTTGACCTGCTGGAAAGCAGCTCTGCAGAGAGGGACCTGGGAGTCCTGGTGGACAACAGGATGACCATGAGCCAGCAATGTGCCCTTGTGGCCAAGAAGGCCAATGGCATCCTGGGGTGCATCAAGAAGAGTGTGGCAAGCAGGTCACAGGAGGTTATCCTCCCCCTTTACTCTGGCCTGGTGAGGCCACATCTGGAGTAGTGTATCCAGGTCTGGGCTCCCCAGTTCAAGAAGGACAGGGAACTGCTGGGTACAGCAAAGGACTACAAAGATGATTAGGGGACTGGAACATCTTTCTCATGAGGAAAGGCTGAGGGATGTAGGTCTTTTTAGTCTTGAGAAGATTGAGGGGGGGATCTCATCAGTGCTTATAACTACTTAAAGGGAGGGTGCCGGGAGGATGGGACCGGTCTTTTTGCAGTGGTGCCCAGTGATGGGACAAGAGGTAACAGGCACAAACTTGAACCTAGGAAGTTCCATCTAAACAGGAGGAGGAACTTCTTTACTTTGGGGGTGGCAGAGCAGTGGAACAGGCTGCCCAGAGAGGTGGTGGAGTCTCCGACTCTGGAGACCTTCAAAACCCGCCTGGACGGCATCCTGTGCAACCTGTTCTAGGTGAACCTGCTCTGGCAGGGTGGTTGGACTAGATGATCTTCAGAGGTCCTTTCCAACCCCTGTGATTCTGTGATTCTGTAATTTTATTTTCTTTGCTTTCAGTGAACTTTGTAAATAGATGGAAAATATTCTATGATGTATTTTGAGAACATTGGTCTTTTATTGGCATATGTCTCGTTAGACTGGGCCTAAATGTACTTGCTTATTTCTACCTATTTTCTTGTAAAAATCTATGGAAATATTCCCAGTCTTGATGGAAGCAAGAAATGAACCCCTCTTTGTTACTCCTGCACTGTAATTCCTCTTTTCAAGTGATTTTCCAGTTTAGATCATAGCTCCGTCATCCCAGCTGCTGTCTTCAACTCCACAGTCTGAAAGCGGCTGGGGAGAGATGTGCACTCATCATAGACGAGCACAGCCACCACCCTGGTGCAACGGTGAGGGATGCTGGGGAGAACAGGGTACAGCTCAGCCTTTGAAATGCAGTGAAGAAATGCTGGAGTTGAAAAGCGTGTGCTAAATCCCTGGAACCTCTTTGTCCCTAGTACCTTGCAGAAGACATTCAAAAAAGTTCATCTGAATGAAAACCAGTCCTCCGGGGGCCTGGTGGGGTATTGGAAATATGAGCTGGAGGCATGCCTGGAGGCAGACTAATTAATGAACTAATTATTACTTGGATAATAATAATGCTTATCTTCCCCTCAGTGAAGCACTCCTGGCTAAGGGATGGCTTGGGATCTAGTGGAACTTGGACTTGCATTCTTTGCCATTTTTATAGTATTACCTAAATGCAGCTCGGAGGAGGGCTGGAAGCTGTGGTAGTGCCTCTTTATCCTAGCAGGGCTTGTTGGCTGGTGCAGCAGAGGACTCCCTGTCCATAAGCACCATCATATTCCCCACCTGCCTTGTGCTGCCCTCTCCCTAGGGAAAATGGTCTTGGGTCAGTCAGAGCCTGGAGCCCCCTACCCTTGGTTTTCCAGAGAGGCCTTGCAGGCACTGCTGCCATGTGAGCAACGCAGGGGTGCAAATGCCCAGGATAGAACAGGGGGTTAAATCTAAGTTTGGGCTGCATTTACAGCGTTCAACAACTCCAGGCCTAAGTTGCAAGCTTTTCTGACTGTGGCATTACAAGACGTGCTCTTCACTCAGAATCACCAGCTTGGCTTGGGCTTGTCTATTTAAACAACTTGAATGGGGTCATATAGGGTGAGGTTTTTTTCAAGAATTTTCTTTCTTGGGTCATTAACGCTGTGAATTTCCTGAGGTCTTCCAGTTACATCTGAGCACCGTTTAGTTCTCTGTCTCACCAGGCTAATGTGACAGTTTGCAAGAAAGAAATTAAATGCTAAAATTTCAGCATGTGGCTGAAAAGCAGCATTGTCAACCTACCTGTACTTACACAGAACCAAGGAGAAAGGATACTTCTATGGAGTGCTAAAAATGACCACTGTAAAGTTTATTTGCTCCCCACTCTCACCTTCACACATTCCCCCAGAGTCTTACTGGCTGCACTGATTCCTGTGGACTCAATCAGAAGTTTTGAAGCACAATTCGTTGAAGAACAGCTGAAAAATGCCGGTTTCTTTGTAAGAGGATATAAAAGGTATTTATCTGTTACTGGTAAACAATTAGCAGCAGCTACCTAACAGTGTTGGAATTTCTGTGTTTGAAAGCAGGCAAAATGACCTGCAAAGTCATCTCTGTACACAAAACACTGGCATCACCTAAGTCAACGTGTTGGCTCTCTTGCCTCTGACCTGGCAACAAGGCAAAGTGAACAGATAAATGGGCAGGGCTGGAAAAGGCTAGGCTTTTACACAGAAGTGGTAAAAAAGTATCCAGATTTTTTTTTCTTTTCACTGAAGCATTTCTAAGTAGCAACAAAAAGGACAGATGCTGAAGCTGTGGCCTGTCATCTTGATTGCCGTAGGCTGATGCTGTCACCAAGTAATTTTGGGCTCCTCTCCCCCTCATCTGCAGTCGAACCATAGCAGTCTTTCCCTCACTTCTAAAGGGTGCTGTAAAGCTTAATTAGTACAAAGCCCTTTGAGCAGAGATTAAAGGAGAGCAGTGGCGGATGTTCCCCCTTCTCCAACTTGACTTCAGGGCTGAGGCTGATACAGAGCATTGCCCTTCATCAGCTGGTGCTACTCGGGTGCCAGGTAAGGGTACAGGCTACCCTCAGAGCCTCAGAGAAACCCCCCTGTGATGGACAGGATTTTGAAATGCATCCAGCACTGGCCCAGTTCCATTTCAGCTGGGTCCAACCATAAATGTCGCACTGGTAGAAAAGAGCAGAATTAGGGCATGTGCTGAATCCACCTGGACAGTAAGAAAACGCCTTGGATCTAAGAGATTTCCTGAGGCACACCCTCAGCAAAAAACTCTTCTCCTGTGGTAGCAAGACACTGGATGTGTTTTCATAAAAAAACAAATAAATAAATCAATGCTTTGTTTTCACAGGGTTAAAACCTGTGAAAAATCTGTGAACACCTTGCCATTTAAAGCACATCCTGAAATTTCACACTCAAATAATTCAACAAAATGGCAGTCATAGGACCAAGCTTCTTTTATACATCATTGAATAATAAAGTCAGTGGAAAATGGATGTGAAAACTGGGGCTGATAATGCCTGCTGGTGAATGAATGATGTAGAAATTACCTTAAGAGGTCCTAAAAGAAAGCAAGCAGAATAATGCAGAAGATAATGTGGCATCTGCATAAATGTCACAGGTAGGAGGCTGAGAAAAATTCTGGTCTTATTACTTTAATGTAAGTCAGGAATAATTCCCATAGATCATTACTACTACATAGGTAAATACCAGTGAGAAATCAGAATCAGGCCCAGGATATGGATAAGAAGTGAGAGCAAGCAGATAAACATTAAAGAGTGCACGTTTTTAGCTGGCTGTGCTAATGTGTTCTAATTAACAACAGTAATAGGATTTGCACAGCTAAATCCCTGCACATCACACTGAAAATTTACTCCTAATGCCTGCCTACAAGGAGATGGGTGGGGGGAGGAGAAAGGGGGGGAGAGGAAGTAGAAGAATAATAAAAATGACATTTCACCCTGCTCTTTTGGAGGAATCATCTCCTAATTACTAAGCAGGATTGGCAACCCCCTTTAATGTTAGATTTTCTGGAGAGGGCTCTCTTTATTTTTTCTGTGGGTAGGGTAGCAGGGAGGGAAGGAGGGTAAAGTGAAGGATTAGCATAGTCTGGGTAAACAATGAAACCTGAATCTGGATGGTTTAAAACTCAGGATAATCCTAGCAAGTTGGGAGCTGTGCAGTGGGGTAATTTGAAATGTAAATGTGACATTCTCCTTGGTAAATTAACAAGACATGACTGCAGGCTCTCCTTGTTACTGCAGTCACATTCAAAGAGTCACTCATTCCTTCTCTTTTCATCTAATGTTGTGACAATAGACAATCACCAGGAGCCTTCTTGAAATAAATATCAAATCAAGCCTTTACCATATCCAGAAGTGACATATGCACTGAATTATCTTTTATTCATTTTACGCAAAACCTTGTTGCTATAAACACCATATTACAGGATGCAGCTGGGATGCTGTCCCCTCTCCCCCATCACCTCAACACCAATTTCTTGCATGCTTCCACAGAATAATGAGCAGAAGGTATCTAATACATGATTATGAAACAAAGATTTTAAATTGCCTAAGATAAAATGGAGATGATTGATCTTGTTTTGTTCCTGAACATTTTGAGGGCTTTTTAAAAATTATTATTTTACTACTTTAAAAACTATTGAAAAAATGGCCTGACCATAACAAACATAATCGATCATGTCAGAAGATATGGTATGATATCTATACAGTACAACTCCTGCAAATTCAATCTGTCTAGAACATGGAGGCATATTCTCCTGTTCAAATCGATGGATGGCAGCATTTAAACTATTAATGTAGCTTCTCTGTTGCTTCCCATTTTCTCATGGGAGATCTGGGAAAGCGAATAATACAGAGATGGCTCTCGCCTTGTGTTTTGTCTCAGTCTTATGGCAGTTTAGTGCAAACTTGTCTATGGTCCCTCAAGAAGGGTCATCAGGGAATAGCTGGCATGCACTTATTACAACCTGCCTCTACTCTTAATGCCGTTTTTGACTCCAACATGCTTTTTAGCCTCTCTTCAGCCTCCAACTCACAGATAAACTATCTTTGGAGAGATACTGGAGCGGGAACCTAGTTTTTATAACCAGCAGTTCTTAGTGGTAAGGCTTTATTCTTCAGAAGGTTTCCAGGGCACCTCTCTCATTACAGTGGTAGAAGGATCTTCTTTGTGAACTTGATCAATAGCTCCACCATAGCGATATCTCAGCATTTCAGAAACAAAATATATTTTAATAGAATATTTTGAGCATACCTTTTTCTCTTAAACTGAAAGCTGACTCTTTCTGTTGCTTATAACCCACAGGCTGTCCAGAGAAAGCTTCTAGCCAAGTTTGCTGCATTATCTTAGACAGCCAGGCAGACATTGCCTCAGTCAGCCCTCCTTTAAACTTGTGACATGCTGGTGCACTACATGGTCAAGCTTGGACATCCTCATCAGAAAGAAATGCTGATCTTTGCAAAGCTCTAATGAGTATCATTCTGGTTGTACATATCTGCAGTAAGGAGATAGCTGTTTTCTGCCTATGGCATCGGTATTAATTTTCACGTGTATTTTACAAATTATGACAGAGATCAAGGTGCCTGAAAATAAATTCTCAGAAAGGAACCATTACCAATGTTTTAGCACACTCATTAATCTCTCAAAGCTAGATCGCTCCACAATAGAGGCTGGCCAGTTATCAACACCAATCCTGTCCCAGAGAATTTCATGTAACTTAAGCCTTGCCCATATGCTAAAATAGCTTCAATGAAATATTACTTTCCATGTGCTAGCACAAACTCTCATGTGTCTAAACAGAGATTTTTTTTTCCATTGGTGATTTTATGGACTTTCATCATAGTCATTACTTCATTTCAAAAGTGAAATATACTTTCTGCATTGTGAGCGAGGGATCTAAACAGTACAAGCTGTCAAATGCTTGCTAAAATTCAAGCTTTCTAAGTATTTTGCTAAACTGAATGACAAACTTGGACATTCCAAGCAACAGCAGCAGTGCTGTAGTAAGGCAAAGTCCTTAAGTAATGAAGGATCACAAACATTCCTAAGAAATTCCAGCAAGCCCTGCCTCTTCTGTGGTGATCCAGGTAGCACTTCCCATCCCAGAAAGGATTTTCAAACATCCCTTAATGCAGCACTTTTGCCATCAGCAGGATTTTTGGTGTTTTCTTGCAACCAAGAGTATCATAACTCTGCAAAACATGATTTCTACCTTTCTGGATACTTTGTTTCCCATTGTTTTTGCGTGGAAGGGATGTTATGTCCAGAAAGGACACTTGCGAACATCCAAGTTCAACAGACCGCTGGTAATACTGGCAAAAGGGACTGGGATGTAGACACCTCTGGGCAGAAGCAAGACAACGGTGACTATGTGCTAACAGAAACCAGCTGCGTCTCCACTACAGCAACTCATCACAACACGAACCATTCAATGTCAACTGGAGGATGAAGGGTTTAGAAATAAAGGTCATCTCATTTCCTGGCCTGGCTGGGTGAGCTAGAAAAAGTGAATCAGTTAAAAAATTAATCATAAACCCTGTATTGCCAGGAGAATTACAGTCATAGTGTTTCAGTGCTGCAGATGAGACAGTAAACTAAGGACAGCACTTTCTGACTTCATTATCAGATCAAACGCCATTTAAAATTTCCTTGATCTTTTCTCAAAGGGCAGACATGAGTTTCTGTATTTATGTTCCTTGTCAAAATAATGTGGGTGCTAGAGATCTGGAGCCGTTCTACTGTTTAAACAGGCCATCACAATTCGTCACTTTGTGAGTCTGTTCCCAGTCCCACGTTGGCTTATTTGGCAAGTCACTCACAATTAGACCTACATGCACCTGGGTGCCTCCCTTGACCATGGATGAAGTTGTAAGTGAAAGCTTGGCTTCTCGGTGCATCTGAAGTGTATTCAGCAGCTGAGTAACTGCTCTTTCTAGGTAAGGCTACTCAGCGCAGCATTGTCCTGAGTGAATGAGCTTGCCTAATGACTTTTTGTCACATTCATGTGATGCTTGGCTACAGTCAATAACCCTTCTGAATCTTATAACACACAGACCCTCTGTGCCATGCTTCACTTGGTTTTAACAGTACTGACTGCCACAGAGGCCATATGCTGTGAGGCTGAACTAATGCACATTTGTAAAAATAACCCTTTGGGATCTGAAGAGAGAGCGAGCTTCTAGAAATGCAAAGTAGAACAGCCTGGCAGTGGCCACTATTGTTAATAATTCCATGATTGGTTTCAAACATAGTGGTTTTATATCATGATTGAAATTTGCCCTTGTGTTTGACAGGAAATGGGCAACATCAGAGAAAGCATTGAAGTGACTGTGTGCACTTACTACTAGAAGATGCATGTTGACAAGTTGCTTTAGAATTCAAAAAGAATTTTTAATGTGATGTCCTAGCACAGCAGTCGATTCATATATATACCAGCTTGTGATCAGCAAGTTAAAAATGCTGATTAACTATGATGCAAGAATGCTTTAAAGTAGAACCCTTTGATTTCCATATTTTCTGACAGATATAAACTAGTTATTGAATAATATTTGCATGATTTATCTGTTTTATATCCTTAATCAAATTAAAAGATTTAAAGGAAAATATATTATTGATAATAGTTTTATGTAACAGGGTTTCATCTTAGCCCGCTGAGTATCTATGTTAAGTACAGATATTTTGACAGAAGCTGATCTGTCCAAAACCTAAAAAAAAAAGGGGGAAAATATAGTCAGTAGTACTTAACAATTTCTCCTTGACACTGCTGGAATATGAAAACAGCTGCAAGAAGGGTCTGCTGAGGATCTACGTTTGACAGATATTTCATCCTCTGCATTCTTTTTCCTCACATGTGCTCACATGACAACTGACCAATGGTGTAATTAGTTTTCACCTGGGATATTGGACATTGTGATCAAATGATGATGTTAAAACCAAAATAGCATATGGCCAATGTGATAACAAATATCATAAATATCGGAATCAAATGAAAATGGGTTCTCCAGTTGATAGCTTTTCAAAGAAATATCCTAGTCCTCAAACACTGTGTAAATGATAATATTGCAAGAGTGGGAACAAATCCTTTTTGTCATTAGAAAGATGGTATTAATTGTAAAATTAGAAATTCATTAGCTTTGATCCACAAGACCATTGAGTAGCCTCACTTATTCACATTGCAAATCATCCCTCCTTGCATGCCTGGATGGACTTTCATCCAGTTTTCTTATTTTATTTTTTCATAAATGGTTATTTTACATTCATTCCTATACCATATATCACACAGTACGTACAATCATTTACAAATCCCATAAAATCAAATGTCTCTTTTCATTGACTTGCACAGAAATTTAATATTGATATGGCTTCATTCAATTTGGCTTGGTTTGAACTTTTTCCCTCTCCTGTATCCCTTAATGCCTAAAGACTAAATGACAGATTTAGTGACCATTGGGCAAAACAATTGATTTGATTTGACATCTGTGTTCCAATAAATATGACACTGTCATTGTTTTTTCCTTTGGACAGCTGAAAAGAAAGATATTTGATCTTATGACAAAGTGTCACTTCAGTGACTTTGGGATCAGGAGGACACGTGAAGCAGTTAGGACTGTATCACCAGCAAAGACAAATGAGAACATAAGTAGGTTCAAAATACAAAGGAAGTGACCTACAGTGCAGCACTATACACAAACCAGGCTCTGTAGCGCTCAGCTGTAATAAACTTTCTTACTCCTGTCCCAGGATGTACCTTGTACATGAGTTCCCTCATGGCGTGATGGTCTCCCAAGAGACCCGGTCTCATAATGGAAGTTGTACTGGCAGTTACCAGATTTGTCACAGAGCCCAGATCAGATGCATGACCCTACTTTTTCCTTGGATTCTTATAAGATATAACACCAGCAAAAGCCCAAGAACCTGCAATTGAACATGTAACCTACAACTCTGAGAATGACATAAGCACTTGGATAACCATGGCTTTAGTATGCTGTTCCAGCTCTGGAGGATCACAGAATCACAGAATCACAGGGGTTGGAAAGGACCTCTGAAGATCATCTAGTCCAACCACCCTGCCAGAGCAGGTTCACCTAGAACAGGTTGCACAGGATGCCGTCCAAGCGGGTTTTGAAGGTCTCCAGAGTCGGAGACTCCACCACCTCTCTGGGCAGCCTGTTCCACTGCTCTGCCACCCCCAAAGTAAAGAAGTTCCTCCTCCTGTTTAGATGGAACTTCCTAGGTTCAAGTTTGTGCCTGTTACCTCTTGTCCCATCACTGGGCACCACTGCAAAAAGACCGGTCCCATCCTCCCGGCACCCTCCCTTTAAGTAGTTATAAGCACTGATGAGATCCCCCCCTCAATCTTCTCAAGACTAAAAAGACCTACATCCCTCAGCCTTTCCTCATGAGAAAGATGTTCCAGTCCCCTAATCATCTTTGTAGTCCTTTGCTGTACCCTCTCCAGCAGTTCCCTGTCCTTCTTGAACTGGGGAGCCCAGACCTGGATACACTACTCCAGATGTGGCCTCACCAGGCCAGAGTAAAGGGGGAGGATAACCTCCTGTGACCTGCTTGCCACACTCTTCTTGATGCACCCCAGGATGCCATTGGCCTTCTTGGCCACAAGGGCACATTGCTGGCTCATGGTCATCCTGTTGTCCACCAGGACTCCCAGGTCCCTCTCTGCAGAGCTGCTTTCCAGCAGGTCAACCCCTAACCTGTACCGGTGCATG
>VFFE01009229.1:1114537-1129961 GCA_008921705.1 Burhinus oedicnemus
TCTTGAGCCCCCCTACCCTCTGGAGCCCTAACCCATGGGATTTCTCCAAGCAGTTTCTTGAAGAGATCAAAGTTAGCCCTCCTGAAGTCCAAGGTTCCAACCCTACTTGTTGTTTTATGCCTACTGCACATAATCCTGATGTCAATCTTCTCATGTTCACTACAGCCAAGGCTGCCCCCAATCATAATGTCCTCCACCAGTCCCTCTTTGGTGGTCAGTACTAGGTCCAGCAGTACACCTCTCCTTGTTGGGTCCACCTGAGTCAAAGAGTTATCATCAAGACACTGGAGGAACCTCCTGGACTGTACATGCCTAGCTGTGTAGCCTTCCCAGCAGATATCAGGGTGATTGAAGTCCCCCATGAGAACCAAGGCCTGTGATTGTGAGACAACTCTCAGCTGTCTGTAGAAGGCCTCATCAACTTCCTCATCCTGATCAGGTGGCCTGTAATAAACCCCCACAACATATTAGCCTGCCCCTTAATCCTTACCCACAAGCTCTCAACTCGCTCTTCATCTGCCCCCAGGGGCAGCTCAATACATTCCAGTTGCTCTCTCACATAAAGAGCAACTCCACCACCTTGCCTTGCTGGCCTATCTTTCCTAAAGAGAACATAGCCATCCGTGACAGCGTTCCAGTCACGTGAGCTATCCCACCATGTCTCAGTAATTGCAATGAGACCATGGCCCTGCGACCGCACACAGATCTCCAGTTCTTCCTGTTTGTTCCCCATGCTGCGTGCATTGGTGCATAAGCATTTCAGAGAGGCAGTTGAGCATGTAGTTTTTGCCCTTGAAGGGTGGTAGGCCTTCTGATTCTCAAAAATACTAGCATGCTGCCCCATAAGTGCTGGGCTACTGCAGCCGGCCACCTCTCTAGCGAGCCCAGTTACATCCCCATCCCCCTTTGAATCTAGTTTAAAGCCCTCTCAATGAGCCCTGCTAACTCTTCTCCTAGAACCCTTTTCCCCCTGCAAGATAGGCTTTTCCCATCTGTTACCAGCAGGCCTGGTGTCTTGTAAATCAAGCCATGGCCAAAGAACCCAAAGTCCTGCCGGTAGCACAAGTCTCAGAGCCAGGCATTGATCTGCTGGCTCTTCCAGTTTATCCTCTCATCATTCCCTGCAACTGGAGGGATAGAGGAGAACATGACTTGTGCTCCCAATCCCTTGACCAGTCGTCCCAAGACCCTCAAATCTCCCTTCATTGCCCTTGGACTTCTCCTCACTACTTCATCACTGCCTACCTGAAAAGACCAAAAGGGGATAATAATCTGAGGGCCGTATTAGGGAAGAAAGTTGCTTCTTTACATCATTAACCCGGGCCCCAGGGAGGCAGCAAACTTCCCTGTATAGCGGGTCTGGTCTACATATCGGGCTTTCTGTTCCCTTCAGAAGCGAGTCGCCTATAACAATGACCTGTTTTTTATTTTTTACTGAGGTGGTTTCGATGCCGGGGGGGTGGTCTGACTAGACCTCGATGACACCTCTAAGCTGGAAGGACTATCATCCTCACCATTGCCCAGCTCCCCTCGCAGAGCACTGTACCTGTTCTGCAAAGGTACCTGGGAAGGTGGGGTAGTCATTGGGCAGACATGCCTTCAGCACCTGTTGCAATATGGCAGGAACATCTTGCCATTGCTTCCTGTCCTCCAAGTCACCACATTCAGTCCATTGCAGAGAGGACAGGGAGTTCTCTGTAGCAGGGGCTCTGTCTGGCTGCTGGGTTTCTCTCATGGGAGGCAGGGTACGACTCCAAGTATCTATCTCCCTCTCGCACTCCCTGATAGTTCTCAACCTGCTTACCTCCTCCCGGAGCTCCATCACTAAGTGGAGGACCTCCTCTACCTGGGCACACCTCCTGCAGGCATGCTTACCGCTGACATCCGACGCTGGCATAAATGCAGTCCTGAGCGACCAGAGATAGATGGGAACAGGAGTAGATGGGAACAGGAGGAGAAATAGCTTCTGCACATGAGACTTAACAGTGCCTGTGCACAGGTAACCACAGATGGCCAGTGCTCACACTTCCTGCCCATTGGGCTCAAGCTCTCCCACCCCATATGCAAGAAAGAGAGAAATCTCTTACCTCAACACCCAGGCCCAGGCACCATTACTTTGCCCATATTTGAGGACAGTAGAATAATTGTTCTGAAACAAAATCACTTTTATTTGGAACAATTTGTCTGCCCTGGGGAGAATAATCTGCATTGTAAAAATGGTAAAGTTATTCTGTTATAGATGACAGTCTATTTTCCCATGCAATAATCCCTAACTAGCTCTTGATATGTGACTGATCCACACAAACACGACTCCAAATGTTTTACATGAAGACAGTTCTGTGAAACTGACTTGGAGTGCTTCCAGTTAAACAGATTCATGAAGAACTTGCATTAAGACAATTTTGTGAAGACAACACTGAACTTAACTGAACAAGCAATAGGTTCAGGCCCAACAAGATGAGCACTGGTCTAAGACTCAGAAGACTGCAGAATACACTTGACTTTGACTGTGCTTGACTTGTGACTTTGTTTAAGACACTTCCCTCTTCTTGGTCTCATTTCCTAATCTGTAAAACAAGGATACTGAAGCTTATTTTCCTTATAAAGTGCTTTCAATTTCCTGTCTGAAAGTTTTCACTAAAAACTTGTTGGTTACTCTTCAAGTCTACGTGCTTTGAAATTTCCATATCAAAACCAGATCAATTAGTCTATGTTAGTTTCCTGTCTCTCGATGGTGATCAATGATTGATTCATCAGGAACTTAGGTGTTTTATAATGCACATAATTGCATTATAGATGAAAAATAATTCCCATGAGAGAATATTTCTTCCTGCCTCAAGCTAGTGATCAGCTTACGACTTGAAGCACGTGGGCTGATAGCCCTTGTAATTTTATCCTACCTACTGTAACTGCAGAAGCTTTTTTACAGTATTCATATGTGTCTAATCCTTTTTTAGAATCTTGCTAAGCTAGTTGCCTCAGTAATTCACTTTGCATTTGCTCAGGTTCTGATATAGATGAAGATTTCTAATATTCAGGACCAGTTCTAAAGCTCAGCTTCTTGGTTCTTCAAAATTCACAAAGAGCCTTACCTCAAGGTTATTAGTCATGGCTTCTTGGAAAATGTTCTGATGATACAGAATAAAATGAGGACATTAAACAGCATCCCAAGTTTACTGGTATGCCTCCTGTATAATGCAGTGCCTTGTTTACAAGGTAGTACAAATGAACACATATCTATTAACAAAATTAATGATGAACAATTGCTGTAATTTCTCCTTGCTTGGAAAATACCTCTTGCAAATAAATTGGGTTAACAGTAGCTTACTGATTGGCTTTATCTTGCAAACAAGACAATGAATGATGTTAATGAATTCACTTCAGTAACATTAAGATTGTGGTATAAGAAGCAATACAAATTTTTGGGCTGCTGTGGGGAGTGGATGTAAGCAAACAAAAGCCAGAAGAGCTTTTTCTGCTGGACGTTGTGCCTTCATTTCTGAGGTCTGTAGTTGCAGTGGCATAGTAGAAATGGCTTAGTGAGGCACAAGCTATTCAGCTATTCTTCTGAGGAATTTGTAAAGGACTTAATGCATTGGTGAATAGAAGCCAAATACAGGAATAAATATATTTACTACTGATATGAAAGACCAGTGTCTTCACTGGCAGAAATATGTCATATAGAACATGCATGGAGAAGTGTCCAGGAGAAAGGACTATTATATGTTCCCTATATCTACACGTGCACTTACAGCCTGTTGTTTTATAATTAGGTCTTATCAGACAGAGAAGACCTATTATATTTTGAAATAAAAAGAATGGACAGAAAAATAAATGAAATAAATGAATAAAAAGAATTGAAACACATGGGCTTTCCTAATTTTCAGCATTAGGGAATTCCAGGGCTGGCCCTTGGCCGAATGTGCTCCTCTGCCTAATACACAGAAGAATTAGTTTGACTTCCAGTGGCAATAAACACATTGCTTTGGAAAATGTTTTGAAATATTGGGATGAATATTTGCTTTATGAATGGATTAAGTAAGATAAACCTTATTCAAATGGATCTCAGAAAAACCAGTACAGCCACTGCTTCCAGACCAACATCAAGGAGGTTTTAGGAAATTCAAACCTTGCTCTACAGCCTGGCCTAGACTACATCAGGATATTCTGCAACACAAAGCAATACTGAGGAAAAGTGTGCTAAAAATTTTGATAGATAACTCCTTTCTGATTTGGGGCCATATATGATAGTATTTAACTTCCTCTGTCTTATCTCTTATGCACACACACAAAAGGGAAGTCACAGAACCCATGTGCTGTGAAGAAAAAAAGTCTGTGAAGAAATACCTGGGCCTCTTTCTAATCGAGTTCTTTCCTAGTGTTCTTTCCTAACAGGAGATTGGTCTTCTCTAAAGTTACAAAACAGGACTCTAAACAAATCTGTACAAAACCAGGAAGCAGTCATCCCTTTGCTGAAGACATAGAAGGGAAGGACCAGGGACTGAGACTAAAGGCAGTGAGAAATTAACAGGTCATCTGGGGCATCTGAGCATCCTGTCATCATTTGCATGAGAAATCACATCTTTGGCTGTGTTAATTTCCATCTTTTATTGCTTCCCCTCCCCCCCTCATTTGTGAGTTTATATGTTTGGGAGAAGCTGTTGTGCAGCAATCCTGGAGAATTAAATTGTCCAGATATGCCTCAAAGAAATGTAGCATGAGTACTTGAATAGTCTGAAATTTTCCCATCTAATGGGCCATGAGCCCACCCTGCTGACTGCACTTCAGAGAAGACTAAATCTATCTCCAGTGTGTCCTGTCTTCTGCCTGAGTCAGAAATATTGTCAGGTAATACACATTTTTTTCTTTTTCTTGGGATTCTTTCTACGATTTGGGTATTTTCCTTCCTGAGATAGACTGAGACCACAAAATGCATTTTATAGTGGCCACCACACAGGGTGGTAGGAAATCATTCTGGGCAACTCATCACTGATAGGCTGCATATTACCAAATTGCTTAGAAATATTTGCTTTGTGATTGTTTTAGTAAAACAACTTCACACTATTTTTCTAAAGAATGTACAAATACAGAGTTTGCAAGGGAGTGCCACTGTGTCCAAAAAATTGGTCTCATAGGCAATGGTGTGACCAAAAATTATTCTTAAGCTCAGAACTGATAATTATAAGGCAGCTAAGATAGTTGTCTTCAAAATAGCCCAAGAACTAAAATAATATATACCATGTACTCTGACTAAGTGTAATGGCCTAAAGAAAAAGAAAATGCTAAACAAGAGAAAGAAAAATACTAATTAGGTGAAGTTGGGAGGAGAGTTATAAAAAACCATGTTCTCATGGTCAGACATTTCATATTAGAAGGATTAATTGGTTAAGCTTTTTTCCCCCTTTGAAGAACTGTTAGATCTAGCCCTCCAAAGCCATGTGTGTTCTCTGGAATTCCTCCTTAATAGACCACCTGCTAAAAAGCATTTCAGTATCATCTCCAAAGTGATTTTCTGGAGTGTTGAGCAGTTCTAGCTCCCCTAAACTGTGTTGTCAACGACACTAAAATTAGATGCTTATTCCTGGGCAGAAACTTACAGAAATAGCCTGTGGTCCCTGTAACGCAAATGAATAAATTTTAAAAGGAAAAATACTCACTTGGAATTTAAAATCTGCCTAACTTAGACATTCAGTGATGAAAATGTTGACACGGGCACATAATTACTTTCTGACAAATGGCTAAATAAAACCTCCTGCCCAAAATCTATAACATTAATGTTGCCACCCTAGTGTCACTTTCTGCTTCTCTCTGTAGGAGTAAATCCTGCAGCCCAAAACCAGAGGTGAGAAAGCCTTCCCAAGCCTGCTGGCAAGATACTGAAGAAAATCTGAAACAGCCAGTCTTCCTGAAAAAGACAAATTAGGCAGCACTTCAAAAGCACTCTACAAAGGGCATGGTAGGCTAAAAGAAATGTGTACTCTAGCTATCTGAAATCCGCTAAGAGAGCAAATGACAGTTCAAGCTCTGAGACAGTCAAAATAACGTGCTCTTCCTTGGTCCTAGGACTAAATACCAAGACCCTGAAATCCCTTGCTGGAAGTCTGGCTTAGCATCAGGAAGGTAAAGAGCTTGCTTTACATCAGCCATGACAATCTGTAAATACTAAACCCAAATCCTCTTTAAATCAAATCAACGCTTTTTCCCATGTTATTTTCTGCATCACTGAAATTCATACAGATTATAGAGAAAATGGAAAAGGCTGTTCATTGTTCATTAATGAAGCACAATTACAGATATAAAAGGAAATAATTTACTTAATGTCTGTTATACTCCTGGAACGTGATTGATGGTTGCTGTTACTAAAACATCAAAGAAAAATCACTTAAAGACAAAATCGTCTTTTTGTTAGGCTGCAAAGATGTCACAGAGATTGCTTTCCTCTAAAGCATGCATTCTTGCAGACCCCTAAAGGATTTCAGGGTTTTATTACCAGTCTGTTCTTTCTATATAAAGGAACCCAACCCAGGGAGGAAGCAGACGCACACTAGAGATCATAAGCAAAAACAAAAAAAGGGAAAACAAAAGGAATCCTTGAATTGAAAAGACTAAAATCAGAAAAGGCAAATATGTGGTTATCTATGTAATCTGTCCATCCACCTCTGCTCCTAATTGACTTCATTAAATGAAACTACTTTTAAAATGGGTTTTGATGAATCGGATTGAATACTGTGATTGCCTGTGAGAGTAGGAGAATGGACTCCGCATCCCTTTCAGTGTTGTGTTTCTATGACTACTGCTGTAACTAGGAATCAGACAGAACAAGGCTGGCCTCCCTGGTGTGCCTGTCTTCACAGTACCTAGGTACCACCAAATATAATTCCCTTCTGTTAAAAGGCATGGACTTTGTGTCATATAAAGAGTAAATAATTTTAATACAGGTTATTGGGAGAAAAGCAGCAAGCTTCGATCATTATCACGAGAACATTTTCCTGATGTATTTGTGCCAACATTTATTTTTGTAATTTTTTCTTAATGTAATTGTTTGCTATTAAAAACAATCTCAGAAATAAATCTGTTTAAGCTTACAAGGGGGTGGGAGAAAGGATGCACAAAGTAGTTTCTTCAAAGAAGATATTGTACTTATAAAATCCCATTATTAATATCTTCACAATAGTCATTGCTTTATGGCACAAATATCTCAACTTGTCATCCTTATTTATTGTATTATGGTATGGCTTTGGCATATAACTAGGGATGATGGCCATCTCTTCATTTTTGTTGGCAGTAAAACATAAGTATGAAAAGCCAACTATTATTACACACTGAACACACCTCAAAGGAGAACTAAGGACTCCTGAAGACAATTGATTTTAGCTGGTTGTATATGCATCAACACTTGTCATTGTATGTAGTCCTTGACCATTATCTGGCTCCCCAGGACTCAAACTAAGCCACCTACACTTCACTCACTTGAAGAAGGAATCTTTATTTTATACTTTTATCCACAATAAAGCAGCTCATCAAGAGGAATGGAAAGAGAAGGAACTTTGGCACTGTTTCCCCTAAATGATGGCTCAAGCACCTGAGTCCACTGTTTAGGTGAACTGCACCTTGCAAAAGTCTAAGAGCAAACTACACTGACACACAAACAGGGTGCGGAGCAGGGACTGTGTGAATTTGGATTACAATTCAAGCTCTTTCTTGCATAGAGAGAAACTCTGAGAGGAAGTGCTCAATGGGTTGTTGTCACCTGACATCTCATAAAGGAAACCCCTCATTTTATGGACAAACTTACTGGTATTTTTCTATTCTTTTATCTTCCTCCAACCTAGAAAAGCAGAACCATGCAACTGAGAAAGCAGAAAATATTATTGTCTATAAAACGTCACATAATTTTACCCTCTGCTGCTAGTTTGCTTTGTATCGCTCATTGAGACTTTTGTCCAAGGGGTGTGCCTCACATCAAGCCATGGTAAATTGATAGAAGTTACTCAGTTCAGTGACGATAATAGCATTTACTGAGATTTACCCAAAAGGGAAGGTGCTGTCATAACAGATGCCCAGAACTTACAGATATATTGATGAAAACGAGAGCATATGATCAACTGGGGCGACATTAAAAGTGTTGAGAGGCATTATATCTTCCATTAGTGATTTGCAGATGCACAATCCAATAAACCAACCCAACAAGGCAGCATCTTGACAAGGTTTTACTACTTTGAGTCAAATATACAGACAGGAGGATGACAGGCGATTTTAGAAAAATACAATTAAATCAGTATTGAAAATGGAGAAAGTTGAAAGAACACACAAAGAATTGCATTAAAATTAATCATCCTAAAGTCATAAAATCAGTTGTAAACCCTCAGCAATGAAAGATTAAATGAGGAGGTAGTTAATGTTTTAAATGAATTTGAATTTTCCAGTAGAGTCCTTGATAGTTTCAACAGACTTTGGTCTCTCAGAGTATTTACTACAGTTTCAGGCAAGCCTAGTCACACTACAGGCAGCAGAAAGAATCATCAAATAAAAATAATTTCTGTCTGCCTCATTATGCAAAAGCTTAGCATTATTAAAAAAAAAAAACAAACCACAAAGATAAACAAACAAAGTCATAACCCTAAAACCTGACACATATTTAACCAAGAAGAATATTGGTCTTTTCAAACAGAATCCTATTTTATAGCTATTGAAGTCACTGGTCTGGATCATGCTGCTTAATAATAATCAGATGAATGACAGTTCTGATACATTAATCACCAGATCTCTGGTACCATGATGTACCAGAAACAATGTTACAGATACATTCAATATCAGTATGGAGTTCCGATATTGCAACGTTCCACTGCAAATCACTTACATTTTTGTCACAACTGGTTACGCTGAAAACTTTGTGAAGTATAACTTTTAAAGATGCAGTTCTCATTTTTCTAAGGAAGCCTGATCTATCGTTTAGCAACTCTACATTTCTCAGGAAAGATACAGCAGAACTTTGTCAGCACACACGCTCTGAAGAGGGTTTTCTGTACTGTGTTTGGCGCCGGCCACTGCTGGAGGAAGGATAACAAATTAAATGGCTCATTGATCTGTTCCAGCACAGAAAATCCTAGGTTTCTCTGTATTTATTATAGCTGGTACTCCTTAATACCCAAAGGCTTAATTTAACACCCTCAACATACGAGAATCTGTGAGAAGCCTTTGAAATTAGGACATTCCCTCAAGAGAGACATATCTGCCACAGCCACACAACTTATTTGAGTTCTGTGAAGAACAATTCTGAAATTCACACTTAGAAAAATTCTTGGTCATGTTAGGCTTAACAGTCAAGGCTTCAGAATTAGGTCTAGGGCCTGTTTCAGCACAGATGATCCTGGCACAAATAATATGCTTTAGATGCACATTTACATCAATACCATGGCATGACATTTGTTAGATAAGATTCACTGTGAATAAAATTCAGCTCTGTGGAGAGGGTTATTAGAGGAGCATCATGTAGACCACTTAAATTCCATTTCTGTCCTCCAGATATAGAAAGACTTGTGCCTAGGTCTCATGTTAACCCTCTGTATGAGATGAACGTCATTCAATGCAATTTGTTGTTGTTTTTGTTCAGTCCTAGGCTGTCTGCATAAAAGCTCCTACTTGATTAGTGTGTGCTTCCCAGCAGATACGAAACATTTATTAAAACAGATACTTTATTTGGAAAAATAAAAGACCATGGTGTAACAAAAATTTTTAAGCAGCACTCCCAATTGAATATAAGCTGGTAGTTATTTTCAAAAGACAAACTAAGCCCCAGTACTACATGGTAAAAAATTTAACTAATTAAAGACTCTAGGCCATATCCTCTGCTGTTGCCATGCTGGACTGAATAGAGCAGCAGCAGCAGTGGACATAAACAAGTGATCTGGCATTTAATTTATTGCAAAAATTATGTTTAATATAGCTTTATTGACTAACAAAATCTCTTAAAACTTGCAAATTGGGTTAAAAAACCCCAACAACCAACTACTTAAACATTAACAATATAGTAGGAAATGTGTCTGCATTTTTGTGGAATACATAATTGTAGTGCTTTTTAATATTTGTAGTTATTAATAGTTAATACAATCTCAATTTTAGGATCTACATAGTTACTTGAAAATGAACATTGCTATATCCAAATAAGTAAAGGAAAATATAATACCCAGCATCCCATCTGTCTGTATCAAGCAGAGGACATACACTTCCCACACACAACAGCCTAAACTATGAAAAAACTCAGCTGCTAAGAGAATCAAAGATACGTACTGGAAAATCTCCACAGATTATCTGAGAGGTGGCAGTGGTACTCCTTCTTCAATGAGTACCTACAGGGTATAGTTGGCCATTGATTGTTTATTCAGCTGCATTGGTGTGATCTTTATGGTCTAAAGCATGGCTGTAGCATGCCACTTCCGTGAGACTGTTCCTTTACACCGTCAGTGACACCATCACCACCACCTAGGTTTTACAATGTTTTGCTGAACAGGGGTCAGAATATTTAACCTGAATTAGATGATCTCACTGGGACAGGTTTACCTCTGGTGTAACTGTGTAAAAGTCAATAGAGTAAACCTATGAAAAAGCTTGGTCTGTTGAGTTTATTGATTAAATCTGATGCATACAAATCACAAGCCATATTCTGTCTTTGGACACATAGATACAATTTGCATTGTGCCTTGTGAAAGCCATAAATGTACATCTGTTACTAGAATATGGCTTAAAAAATTGTAACTCATTAGTTTAACACAAACATAATTGTCCCTGATGTGCAAAGCCCAGCAATGTCCTGAGCTATAACCTCAGGAAGAGCCGCTGGCCCCTTTTGAGAGTTGAGCAACATACTTGGCCTCCTGTACTTCAGTAAAATCCTGCTAAAATCTGTGAGCATGGAATCTGAAGGAAAAAAAGCAAATCACTGACACTGAACTAAGATTTTCTTTGTAAATAACTTTTACTGTTGGTATAAATATATCATATTATGTCTGAAGCAGGGCTGCAGAAAGACCTGAATAGATGCTAAAAATATGTGACACTGCCAGGAAGATACATTAAGAAAAGGTTTGGGGTTTTTGTTCATGTTTTTTTGATTCTAATGTGATACTGTGAAACAGGGCTTTGCAATTTAGGAGGTTTTAGCATCTGGTCTTGTTACATACTACTTAGATTATTCAGATAATTAGTTCTAGAGACTATTCCTGACAAAGCAAGCTTGTCTGCAAGGAAACTGAGCATATAGGAGAAATATTAGGAGAAAGAAGTGTCCACCACTTAATGAATTGCCTTGGTGTCTTAAAAAAGAACTAATGTACATTAGTGTAAAATTTTTCATTTCTCCCTCAGCATTTTCATCTCATCACAAGGAAGAGGTCTTTGGTAGTGCTTGAAAAACATCTTGAGTCATTCACCCTATTTCCGAAACTGCTACACAGATGAGAACAAGGGGTCCATGCTGCACCAAGAAAGCACGCAAAATGAGAGCTGCAAGATGTGAAGAGGTAAGCAAGGAAGGAAACTGCAGCTCTGAGTACAGCTCTGGGCGTCCTGGTGGGGTTTTAAGATTGATTGTGACAAGGTGGTCAAACTCTCTGGCTCTGGATATGTCATTTCATTTTTTTGTCACAGTGATTGCACTAATGAAAGTTGGCACTTCAGAAGCTATGGCAGCTTATCAAACCAGATAAATGCAGATGGTGAGAGCCCAGAGCCCGGTAGGGGCCAGAACAAACAAGGTTAATCCACCTTGGGTCTGGCAGCAGCCCCCTCCCCAGGGCACAGGGATCTGGAGACCAGTGAAACACATGCTGGACTTTTCTTGGGAACAAAGTGAGGAAAAAGTGAGTGAGGCTTGATAAAGGAAGTGCATTAAAGTAACTAACCCCCATTGCTCTGAGTCAGCAGAGCAGTACAGCAGTTCCTGTATCTGTTTCTATGATTACTGAAGAAATTCAGTACGAACCAACACTTCATATCAAGCTAAGGAAACAGCACTATAGATATGACATACATTAGCATCCAAAGTGTTAAATCTGCTTTTCTCAAAGTATTAGAAATACTAAATCTTCAAATATCAGTGAAAGGCCAAATACCTGGCAATCATTGTTACAATCAACCACTTCAGTTAGTTTATTTTTACAATAACAGAGTCACAGCAGGTATTTACACATGGTTTTTATAAGCATATCCTGATATTTCTTACCAGATTGCTAGCTTTCTAGTTTGAGCGAATGTGAGTTTTTTTCCAGGCTGAGAACTGATGTGTCCAACTCCTCTCTCCCTTCAAAAAATATGGGTTTGAAGTTATAAAATAAAGGGAAGGCACTTGGTAATGACAGGCCGGAGGCACTCAACAACTTTTTTGCCTCAGTCTTCACTGGTAAAGGCTCTAACCACACAGTCCAAGTTGCAGAAGGCAAAGGCAGGGACTGGGAGAATGAGGTACTGCCCACTGTAGGAGAAGACCAGGTCCGAGAGCAGCTGAGGAACCTGAAGGTGCACAAGTCCATGGGACTTGATGAGATTCACCCACGGGTCCTGAGAGAACTGGCAGATGTAATTGTCAGGCCACTATCCATCATATTTGAGAAGTCGTGGCAGTCCGGTGAAGTTCCTGCTGACTGGAAAAGGGGAAACATAACCCCCATTTTTAAAAAGGGTAAAAAAGAAGACCCAGGGAACTACAGGCTCTAAGTCTCACCTTTGTGCCTGGCAAGATCATGGAGTTTTCCTCTCTGCCAAGGCACGTGAAAAATAAGGAGGTGATTGGTGACAGCCAACATGGCTTCACTAAGGGCAAATCACACCTGACAAATTTGGTGGCCTTCTATGATGAGGTTACAGCGTTGGTGGATAAGCAGAGAGCAAGAGACATCATCTACTTGGACTTGTGTAAAGCATTTGATGTTGTCCTGCACAACATCCTTGTCTCTAAATTGGAGAGACATGGATTTGACCGATGGACCACTCAGTGGATAAGGAACTGGCTGGATGGCTGCACTCAAAGAGTTGTGGTCAACGGGTCAATGTCCAAGTGGCAGGCAGTGACAAATGGTGTTCCTCAGGGGTCAGTACTGGGACCGGTACTATCTAACATCTTTATTGGCAACATGGATGTTGGGATGGAGTGCACCCTCAGCAAGTTTGCAGTGACACCAAGGTGTGTGGAGCAGTTGACACGCTGGAGGGAAGGGTTGCCATCCAGAGGGACCTGGACAGGCTTGAGAAGTGGGCCTGTGCCAACCTCATGAAGTTCAACAAGGCCAAGTGCAAGGTTCTGCACGTGGGTGGGGGCAATCCCAAGCACAAATACAGGCTGGGTGGAGAATGGATTGAGAGCAGCCCTGAGGAGAAGGACTTGGGGGTGCTGGTGGATGAGAAGCTCAACGTGAGCCGGCAACGTGCATTTGCAGCCCAGAAGGCCAACCGCATCCTGGGCTGTGTTAAAAGAAGCATGGCCAGCAGGTTGAGGGAGTTGACTCTGCCCCTCTACTCCACTCTCATGAGACCCCACCTGGGATACTGTGTCCAGCTCTGGAACCCCCAACATAAGAAGGACATGGACCTGTTGGAGCGGGTCCAGAGGAGAGCCACGGAGATGATCAGAGGGCTGGAGTACCTCTGCTACGAGGACAGGCTGAGAGAGTTGGGGTTGTTCAGCCTGGAGCAGAGAAGGCTCCGGGGAGACTTATAGCAGCCTTCCAGTATCTGAAGGGGGCCTACAAGGAATCTGGAGAGGGACTTTTTCCAAGGGCATGTAGTGATAGGATGAGGGGTAATGGCTTCAAACTGGAAGAGGGTAGATTGAGATTAGATCTCAGGAAGAAATTTTTCACTTTGAGGGCAGTGAGGCACTGGAACAGGTTGCCCAGGGAAGTGTTCAAGGCCAGGTTGGATGAGGCTTTGAGCAACCAGGTCCAGTGGGAGGTGTCCTTGCCCATGGCAGGGGGTTGGAACTAGATGATCTTCAAAGTCACTTCCAACCTAAACCATTCTATGATTCTATGATTCCTATTCATGCCCATGGGAGTTTCTTCCTGATGGGAGTGCAAGGGGTCGTGTATAGCCTAGGCTATAATATCAAATGATACGTTAGCTGAGTACTAGCACTGGAAATAAGACAGTTTATGATCTGGCTCTTAGTTTGAGCATCACATTCTCTGATTAAACACTGTTGATGTTTTATAGAGCTAAAGTCATTCCTAGACAAATACAGGAGTCCTATCTAACCTACGTATTTGCTCTTACAAATACTGCAACATTTACCATTTCTGCCCACAACTGTGACTAAACTAGATATATTGAAATGTGTTGTGTTTTGCTTCGTTAAACATTACATTGGAGCATTTTTCCCTTGGTAGCCCCATGTAACCCGAATCTGTATTTTCCTGGTTAATATTCTTCTATTCCACCATATTCCCTAACAAAGAAAAGAAGGATGGAATACAAATAAAGAAAAAGGAATAGTGCATTATTTCAAAGAAATAAAACTGAAAAATTCTTGCTGATTCCTGTCTTCAGGAACGTGGTAATGAGGATCTGAGTAAGCATTTTTTAATTAATTTTAATGAAGTGATGAATGTGGAAAATGAGCACAGAAGTCCTTAGCAGATGTTATAGAAATAAGTGAGAAAGAAAATATCAGCCCCAAACCAAAACAAAAATAACTCTGGAGAGGAAAAGAAATTAATTTCAAGAATAACATAATGCCATGCAGGCCTGCTCTTACAGCAAACTATCAAGTTAATTTAATTCCACAAACCTCATTGCTCCAACAAAATGTTGTTTAAATCAATTCATTCTTTCATTATGCCGCTTAAGAGCACCATGAAGTTATGAGAAATTACTGAGATGGCTTTCATGTATCAGAATCCCTTCAGTTTCACTTCATTTTCTATCCTGACATGGGATTAATGTGCTGCATTTGCATGCTAAAATAGTATATTTAATTGTAAAAGTGATGTTGTTAAATTACCTTGCTATGAGTTTATTTTAAATGGTTCATTAAAGTTTTTAAAACAGCTTGCTGCACGATTGTATCTCTGCTCTGCTTTGATGTATTACATCTTCAACCAATAGCTGCAATGTAGGAAACCTTTACTTGTTATGCTGTTTGCCCTTTCAACAACAGATTTGGAGCTAAAAGCAGTTTCAGGCTCACAGGATTAGATTTAGATATTGCCAACACTTGAGCAGAAGTTCAACCCTCTCCCACAAAAATGGTTTGCAACTATTGTGTATGTACATGTGTATGCTGTCTTCTGGAGTGAAAATTACCTAGAACATTCTCTTATGTGATTCTCTATCCCCTGGTAGTGGTTGACTCACATGCTGTAGCACACAGTCAAGTCACCACATGATACAGTATGTGATCTCATTAATGACACTCATACATGTCCCCTTCCCT